>JAZKJV010003635.1:0-232272 GCA_037367405.1 Ottelia alismoides | reverse complement strand
TTCCACTAGATGACTGAATAAGCGCGTCCTGACTTCTGACCTATCTATGTATCGGGAGAGAGTAGTTGGACCCCTAGGTCGTCGTCTGGGAGTTTTCTTCATAATCTCTTCTCACTTTTTGTCTGGGAGTTTTCGTAGATCACCCCTCTAGTCTAGCAGCTTTTCGAGGAAAGTCTAGTGTGAGATCATAGTATAAGAATAATGATTTCCACTCACTCTGATATCCATGGTACTAGCCCTATGTTCGACCTCTATCCTGAGTTGACCTCCCGAAGTTGCCAACTGAGCTATTTCCCCTTGACCCCCAACTTCCTTATATATGGACTGCTTGAACGCTTTTAGATAAGAACCCTTTTTTGAGCTAGAATCATCCCTCCTCTTTCTTCCGTCATCCTTATCACTCACTCCGGGTGATGGTAGAGGTGGTTGTTTTTCTTTCTAAAAGAATCTCATCCCGTCGTGGTAAAGAAGGAAGAAGTTGATGTTTTGACGCATCTTCGGACATCTAATCCTCTTTCGCAGGTGGTGATGACTTATTATATTAGGGAAAAGGCTATCTTTCGAGTTCAGATATAAAGAAAAGAGCCCGACAGAGAAGGAAATGCTCGGAGGGCTCGAGTGTGAGGTGGGCTGTCTAAGAGTTCTGAGAGTGGGAATAGAGTGAAAGGAGTCAAGTCGAGGACCGATGAGAGTGTAGGAAAGAGAAGTGAGTTCTTCTGGTGCGAGTCGGCTTAATGAGGAGTTTTTGATGAAAGGCCAATCAAAATCATGTAATAGCCTGAGGAGCAGACAAAGAGTAGTCCGTAGGAGCTCTACCCCAGTAGAGGGGAAATCCCCTCCAGCCTTTTCCACTTTGGTATTCAAGAGATAGCCGTTGCGATCAAAGGCCTAATATTGACTCCAGTGGAGTGGGAATGTCCTGAAGAAGGGAAAGAGCCTCTTCCTCTCTTCAACCAAACCAATAAGTCAGGGCGTGCGATGAATCCGGGACCTTCCTAACCAAAGAGTTTCTGAGCCCGAGGACAGGACTATCTCATCTAGGGGGGACTTTCTTTCCTGAGAAATTCCCAGGCTAATACAAAACGAAAGAACGAGGCTAATAAGTAGTAGTGCGAGACGAGTCGAGTAAGGTAGATGAGGTCTGGTACGAATGAGTCGTAGTATCTTCCCAGTCGTTCTTTTGGGGAGAATGCTTGCATGTTAGCCTTGCTTGTCTTATATATTAGGATGGTATTTGCTGCATAACTGCCTGGAAAGCATGCCGGGTTGCTTGCTCGCTTCCAAAGCCCTAAGCAAGAGGAGAGGTCCCAGCCGGATTTCCGCCACGTATGTATGTTGTTCCTGTCCTGAACAAACGACTAGATAGAGAGAATAGCACGCGACGAACTGCTGAACTCAGTCAGCTAGTCCCCCACAGCTTTTTCGCCTGAAGCTCAGTCCTCCGAACTCTGGAAGGAGAAGAGGTACCAAAAGCGGAGAACAACTAGCGTCAGGTCTCTCACCTCATTCTTGCACCCCCTCCGAGATGAGACTCATCCCTAGCCTAGTAGTTGTCGTTTAAATATTAATCAGGCAGGAAGGTCATCAGTGAGAGGTCCCACCACCACTAGTTGTTCGGACATGAGAGCCGACGAGCAAGACAAGAAGCTGCTTGCTTTAACGGACAAACCGTCCTTTCCTTTGCTTTTTAATTATCTAGTTGGTTTGACCGAGTTCTATATATTCGACAGACATTCAACGGGACCGTGAACTATTGGGGCTCGAGGCGAGAGAGAAATGCTCAAATTCTGAGTTGAGAACTGTCGGGGACAAGAGCTAAAGATGATCTTCAATGCTTCCATCCACCACCGCAAATAAAGCCCTGGCTTCCCATGATGAATAGGAAAAGAGCCTTATGCGCTAAAGGAAGAGAGCCAATACGGAGTAGGAAAAGCGTCCTTCCCTCTTTGAATTACCCTCGTCTGCTGAAGTGATGAATAGGAAAATTTCCTAAAGGGAAAACTGCCCTCTGAGAATGCTGTGCGGAATAGGCAAATCTACCTGCAGCTCAAAATCTTCCCTCTCCCTGCCGGTCGAGCCAAGCTTTCTGTCTTCCCTCTCCCTGCCGGTCGAGCCAAGCTTTCTCTCTTCCCTCTCCCTGCCGGTCGAGCCAAACGATCTCTCTTCCCTCTCCCGTAGGTCGAGCATTTAGAAAACCTCTTTTCCTGCTGTGATGAATAGGGAAACTGACTCTCTACTTGAAAAAAATCTCCTCCTTTCCCCTCCGCTGGCCTCACAACTATCTGACCACCCACCCCCGACATCATATATTTCCAGAAGAAGCAAAGGACATATAGATGATGCCGCTACCGTCAATTCAAATGAATGCGCCTTTACCCTCCTCACGACTCTCTTCCCTCTTCTCCCCCGATCTCATATCTTTCTTGAAAGATGGACATTTTACGTCCCTCGGTGACTGGCCTAATAACTCTCTTTTGGGCGAGGTGCAATGCTTATCAGGAAAGATATGAGACAAAGTTGAAGCCAGGAAAGCCAGATCACATACGATTGAAGGAGGCCAGAATCAACCATCTTATCTACGGCGGACCTAGGATCAAAGAAGATTTCTGAAAGCCCCATCAGACCCCCCAAAGAGAGGAGGTCCGCCTTTCTCCTTGTATATATATTGGGGCAGTTAGAGAGTTTCGGCAAGCTCTTGATGATTGTGCCATTGATCTTGGCTCAAGTGGAGGATGGTGAACCTGAAAAAAAGAGCAAGATCAGGGGAGAGGTTAGATCGTTGTGTTGCCAAAACGGTAGACGACAGGACTCCTGCTGGGCCAGGAAAGTCCTTTTTCTCGTCCCGGTCATCTGGAAATAAATGCTTCCTTTTGCTTTTCCACCACGCCACAGAGGATGAAAAAGAAGCTACGCTCCTAAGCAGAGGAGAGTCGGGACAGGAAAGATTCCTAAAAAAAGGACAGAGGGAGCAGCAACCTATCCTTCGTCTATCCTACTATATATCTATATCTGGGCTCGTTAAGAAGAGAAGGAAGGCACTTCGACAATGAATTTCCTTCTTCTTGACCCCCGAACTCAAATCGAATCTCAAATGCATGCAGGATTTTCTACCTTGATTATGAACTCATTACTTCATTGAGTGCTCCACCACGAAAACAAGCTTATCGTCAAATGTCTCTTCTATTGAATTAAGGAGTCGAGGGCTAACTGACTAGAATCCGCAGTGGCCCACCTTCGTCGAGATTGTTGGCAGACTCACTCGCTATTCCTCTTCTTTACCAGCACGATGCCCTCAAATCATATTTAAATCTATGTCTTATCGCCCCCCTTTAAGCCATTTTAATATCTACTAATATCAAGAAATTCTATAAAAAAAGCTTGTATAATCTTTTGAGTTTCATTTCTTGGTATTCTTAAGAAAAACTCTTTCTGAAATTGGAAATTAATTAAATCCATTTTCAATTAGTATGTCAAATATCTTAATGAAATATTATAAAAGAAAAGAAGAATGAAATAATCGTCGGTCAATATAAAATGTCGTAATATATTTGATAGAATTACATATTATATATGGGGGGGATAGAGCCCTTGTTGAGACAGATGATCGAGCAAGAGCTTCCCCAAGCCTTGTAACTTAAAGGTAGCACCATACTTGTTGAAGTAACCATTAATCATGTCTTTGACATCGCTCCACCATCCGAGAGGAAGGGTAATGCAGTGCCGAAGCCCTCACCTTACCTTGCATGTATGAGAATAGTTCCTCCATGGTCCCCTCATCCGTATGAGAATGGTTCGTCCATGGTCTCCTCATCCTAGTATGAAAGGTACCTAGAACTGGGGGCCCAGTCTTTTGTATAGGGGGATCTCGTGTTACCGCGACCGGTCCTATCTCTAGTTCAGCGAGGAAACCTAGAAAGAGCACCGCTATCTATGAGAAGTTATCAAATCTCGAGGTTAGGAAAGAAAGTTCTGCCTTATTGCCTCTTAGACACAACACCATACTCTCCCTACCTTTTCACTATGCTTTCCCTCTATGCAAAGACTCAAAGCAAAGAATCAATAAAGGGGCTGGTTCGACTTCGGCCAAAGAACCTCCAACCCAGAGTGACTTAAGGGGAGCGAGATAAGAGTAGATAACTAAGCACCCACTTTGATGCTAGTAGGAATCTTTGAACTCCTCTTAGCCTCCGAGGGTCGCACCCGGGCGTCGATGAGATTCATAGTAGCATTACTTCTCGCTTCCACCATAGCTTTGACTCTATCGAATAGCTTTCTTCGAGCACTTTCAATTCGACCTAGGTCTCATTACCTCTCTGTTATCTCCCAAGGCGTAAACAAATAACAAATAGGGAGGCAAAGGCTGCAAAAAAAAGCAATGCAAGTCGCGAAGCGGGAAGGCTAAGAGAGAGAAGGGATGCGGGTGAGAAGCTAAGCTCTCTTCCCCTGGGAAGTGTGTAGATGTCGACTTATATACTAGTTGGAAGGAGGGAGATGGCGGCAAGATTCTGACCGAAGTAGTAATCCAGTTCACATGCCTTTTCGTTGGAATGATGACCTCCTGAGGTGACCGCGGAAGCTCAATGGGCGAGGGTAAAGGCATACTCTACGAGAAGCTCAACATACATTTGGCTCTGTCCTACAATGCCCTATTTTCGTGACTATATGTTTTGCCCCCGGAAGTTTGGGGTTCTCGGAAAAGTATGAACTTACCGGTAGAACTGTCCAGAAAGTCGATAGGGTTAATTACAAGAGAAATTGTAGGTAAACTCTTCCGCCTACTGGCTCCTATCGCGAGGCTGTGGTGCATTTGGCGTGCCAGGAACGACGCTATCTTCTCGGGCCAGCGCTTCTATCGTGAGAACGTCAAAATTATGGGTACTAGACTTATTTCTGATTGGTGTAATTCTTAGATTTACGGCCCATTTATCGTGGCTACTGTTCGTGTATTCGCATTCACCCTCTTCTCTCCTCTACCCCATCTCCCCTATGTAAGTATCTCTCCTATTTTTCCGTTTAAGTTATATATATTTTTGGGGCGAGCACCAACGAGTGCTTCCCCCTCTTTTGAACCTAAAAAAAAAACTCTTGAGCCTGGGTGAACAAGACAGGGCACAAGCTACATCAACTCCATCGAGTAGGAAAGAAATATCGATTACTAAAAGCATGAGAATATTATAATAGCGTTACCTTGCACTTCCTTCTTTTCCCTTGAGCCTCACCCTTTTTCCCATTCAACCCTCTACCTTCCGGGAAAAGACAAGCTTGACAAGCAACTTTAATGAAATCTGGCCTCTTTGGAAAAGGCGATAGACAAGAGAAAGCTCTGTTTAATGACTCTGACAGTTCACTATGAAAGAAATTCCGCACTCGACACTGGCTTTCTTTCTTTTCTTTGGGAAGATGTATTCCACAAGTTCGAAACACTGCCCTCGTCGGTTCCTTTTTCCAAGCTCAGGAAGCGAGGGGCAAAGGAAGGTCTCAGAGTTGACCCTGGGAGTGCTATCCACAATGCCTGAGTTCGGTAGTCAGAGTCTTGAAGATAGGATTGGGGCTTTCTCTGTTTCAAGCTTTTAGTATACACATGCATCTTCTGTGATAAGCTAAAATGAGGGGAAGCAGAGGGCACGGAAAATGACCATATATGAAGCATCAGCTGACTAGTAAGCATGCATTCTACACGCGCGGCATAGACATTTCTGAATTCTTAGTATAGTACCTTTCACTTCATCTTCCACCATCCATCCATACTTTTCCTATAACCGAAGGTAGGAACGTAGACGTGCGTTGTTGAAGCCTTAGAGTGATGCGGAGTTCCACTGCTAGGAAGAAGGCTTTCCAGACCCGAAAAAAGGCGTCGGACTTCTCGCGAGGACGAAGCAGAGTCGAGATCCGCGTTATATATAACAGACGGACGGCCTAGACTAGCAAGCGATGGAAGGGCAAACTCTCTATCTGGACCCCGACCTTATTGTGAGTGTGAGCCCATGCCATAGGTTTTCATGAAAGAGGGCCTGACGTGCGAGTCGTACCGAAAAAAAGGGATAGAGCCAGCGACCCTACTTATCGCTCGCCTAGATGCCAATCATTTCCACGCAGGTCAAAGGAAAATGCCATTCACACTATTTCACGACCGTCTAAAGCACCGCATTGAACATCAAGGCCTCCTTGCTAATAAGGAGATGGGTTATTTCGTCATGCTTTGGCACCCGGGAAAAGCCTTATGAGATAAGAAAGGGTTCCAGTCTGAGAGGCTAAGATCGTTTTTTTTTTCCAGAATGGTTCCTGATCTCTCCTGAACTGGGAATTGGCCTGAACAGTGGGTGTCGAGAGTGTCCTAGGGGCGGAAGGCATTCTTTCTCCTACATGTATTTTAAAGCCCTGAGACTATCTAATCAGCTTATGAATTCGCACGTCAGAGCAATAATTTATACCTTGTCTGTCTAACCAGAGTTCCTGACGCTCCTCTTCTTTATTGATTTTAGCTGGGCCGAATCATTGCCAGTGCTTTTAGGAGCCCTAGGGATGACGAATTCAAACGCGATAAATATAGAAAAGAAGAGAATCCTAGCATTCGACTGAGGTCCCACTCCTAATATATAGTAGCCTTCCCCGCCCGTTCTCCTATCTTCTCTGCTTTCAGCCTAACTTCCCACACCTGCATCAGCATCATTGGTAAGCTTCAGACCTATACCACAGAAATCTCATTTCTAAGCTCTTCTTTCCGGGAGTATAAAAGCAGTGTCTGCTTATTATATATATTATGAGAAATTGGGCCGAACCACGTCTCATTCATCACGGGAATCATAGTCTCATCAAAGATGATATATAATTTTCTTTGATCTCGGAAATCTCTTCTACGGCCGCTATCACGCGAAAAAACGGCTTGGGACCTGAAACTCACTATATTCCACATATCCTCCCGTCGACCACATCTCGGACATCCGCTCACCTTATTACAGCCTCTGAATCGCTTGACTAGGTCCTGCTCCTACGGCTGAGGTCTCTTCCGTTCCGGGTCCCATCAGACAGGGAAGGAGAATTAGGGCTCAATAGTTAAAGGAGAAGGGGAAGGAGCAGGGTGCGAAGCTGCAAGAATCCCCAGTAAAGCCACTATCATCCGCAATCAAGCCACATGGTCAGCGGGAGTGGGTTTCGAGGGTCAAGCAGGGTAGCGAGAAGCAAGGCAGTGACAAGGGAGCAGTGACCGAGGGAGAAGCCACAAGCAATCACAGGGGAGAATCCGCGACTGGTCTCAGGAGAAGCTGAGACTGGAAAGAGAGATGTAGCAAGCCTCGGCTCGACTTATGTGATGCATAGAGGAAGGCTTCCTCACTCATCTACGAGGACTTCTGTCGAAAGCATTCGATAGGGGGAGTACTCGATCCTCTACAAATGAGTGATGGCTTGGGGAAAGATCTCAATTCAATTTGCCAACTAGTAATATCAAAGCTCAACCACTAAGTCTAAGCTTCCACAACAATGCGGGCTAGTTTAGTGGGCCTTCACCAGCTAAGCATAATGGTCTTCCCTCCCCCTTTCCTTGGTCAATAAGCTTCTCACTCCCTTTGCCAACTAGTAATATAAAAGCTCAGTGGTGTTTAATATAATAGTCCCCTTCGCCTGCTGCTGATCCCTCCCTCCCCGCAGCCAGGCGGTCGGTGGTCTTACCACCATTACAGTAATTGGTAGTCTCTGACCACTGTTGGCTTAGACCCCGACTGCAGCTTGAACATCAAAGCAGATTTTGTTTGATTTTTCCCGCTTTCTTAACTGGAAAAGCTGCAGCGCGAGATGCATTTCCTCTAGCTCCTGTTCGACTTTTCTTAGAGGGAAAGGGGCTAATAATCCGCCATTCTTTCTCGAGGATAAGATGAAAGAAAAGAGAAGAAGTGAGGCCCTATAGTCTTGTTAAAAAAGACAAGTGAAGGGGATGCTGGAACGTGATCGCAGTCGACTTAGTGGGGCAGGAGGGGACAATCAACTCCAATAATGGGCAAAATCATTGTCTTTTCCGGGAACATCTTTCTACTCACTAAGTGGCTGCTTTCCATTAGTAGTTTTGAGTGAGAGAGGCGTCGACGGCTAGAAGGCAGATCCATGGATTAGAGATAGATACATGCGCGCCGTCAAGGACGAGGTTGATGATTTTGTTGTTGCGGAGTCTATTTTATGGAAGGCAGACCGAGTCGTTGTACCCAACGACGAGCAGTTACGCAGAGATATTCTTGATGAGGCACACAATTCACGGTTATTTATTCATTCAGATAGCACGAAGATGTACCGTGATCTGCATCGACATTTCTGGTGGGATGGAATGAAGCGTGATGTGGCGCTACATGTCAGCAGATGCATGGCATGTCAGATGGTCAAGGCCGAGCACAGGAGACCACCAGGCAGTAAGTCTCTCCCCATTCCCGAGTGAAAGTGAGAGAGCATTTCTATGGATTTCATCACAGGTTTGCCGAAGACACCAGGTGGCCATGATTCCATTTGGGTCGTTGTTGATAGGTTGACCAAGTCAGCACATTTCATACCTGTCAACACGACTTACACTTCATCCAGATTGCCAAGCTCTATGTGCAGAATATCATCAGATTACATGGTATACCACGAGAGGTGGTGTCTGACAGGGATTCAAGATTCACGTCGCATTATTGGCACCGGTTCATGTCATCACTACAGACAGAGCTGAAGATGAGTTCTGCATATCATCCGCAGACAGATGGGCAGAGTGAGCGCACCATTCAGACACTGGAGGATTTGCTCCGCGCTTGCACTTTAGAGCGGAAAGGGTTCTGGAAGGACCATCTGCCGTTAGTAGAATTCACATACAACAACAATTATCATTCCAGTATAGGCATGGCACCATTCGAAGCCCTATACGGACGGAGATGCCTCACACCTCTCAGTTGGCGTGAGGTAGGTGATTATGCTCTATATTCCGTAGATCTCTTGGAGGAGACTGCGAGAGCTGTTGATCTTGTGAGACGGAGGCTTCTGACGGCACAGAGTCGCCAGAAGAGCTATGCAGACCGTCGGAGAAGAGATTTGGAGTTTCAGGTATCCAATCTTCTTCTCTTTCTTTATTACGAAATTTACTTAATCGCATATTAATGACATCCCTGTAAATTATAGGTAGGAGATTGGGTATTTCTCCGTGTATCTCCCATGAAGGGAGTGCAGAGATTCGGTGTTCGTGGCAAGCTCGCACCGCGGTATGTGGGTCCGTTTGAGATTCTTACGAGAGTAGGGAAAGTGGCATACCGAGTAGCCCTTCCTCCACATCTTTCATCTATACATGATGTCTTCCATATATCCAACCTGAGGAAGTATGTGCATGATCCACGACACATCATCAGTTACGAAAATCTCGATGTAGAGCCAGATCTGACTTATGAGGAGAAGCCAATCCAGATACTTGACCGTGCTGTGAAGAAGTTTCGCAGCAAGGAGATTCCATTAGTCAAGGTTTTGTGGCACCGTCACGGAGTCGAAGAGGCGACATGGGAAACCGAAGCTGACATGCGGGCACGATACCCGCCGCTTTTCTGATGTAATCATCAAAACAAGCTTTTGTAATTAGATACATGATAAATATATGGCTTGTTTTCTCTTTGAGGTTTTTATGGGTTTAAAACCCTTTGAGGTTTTTATGACCATATGCGAATCAAACACGACACCTAATGACATTGACTCGAGTCTCGAGGACGAGACTCCCTTTGAGGTTTTTATATTTGTAACATCCGATATCTACACAAAACCGGACTCGATCCGATTTGGGTCCGATTAACCCAATAAAGTTGTTGGTCAATGCCAAACAATCTAAAACAATTAATTGATCGTGAATCAAAAGTCGTACAGGCGAAATCGACCAAAAATCGGTTGTAGTGTAATGCATGTCGTGAAAAAGCCACGACACAAATTCGGAAACCGCGAAATAAATCGAGACCGTCATTAGATCCGATTCGATTAGACCAGACCAACGGAATCGACCGTTCGTCAATCAGAGGTCGTTTGATATTTTTTTAAAAATCACAAAATTTAACCCAAACCGAAACCGTAATCCGAAAATTCGGGTATTCAAAACCCGATCGGAAGTATATCGATATTATACTCATATTGACCATCATTCTAGACAATCAAATTGATATATTTTGCGTCAAAATCTGAGGTCTAAGGTACACGTACGATTCATTTAAGTATCAATATATATATATAGGGATTGGGGAGCCTACACCCATGTGTAGGTAACTTTCCTACACCCACCTCTTATTCTCTCAATTTTTTGGATTTTTTTGAAAGGAATCTTTAGGGGATTTACTTAGAATAGTAAATGAAATATGTGTTTCAAATTTCATGTAAAACCGATATTCCTAACAGCTCCATCGGAAGGGGCCGATTTCAGCAAATCTGAGACCGTTAAAATTTGACTATCATGATGGATAAGTTAGAAGTCTCGAAATAAGTTGAAATTTGAATGACAGCATGGTGGTATATTGTGATCTAAATTCCCCAAGGAATTAATTCAAAAAAATAAAAAATTTGAGGAAAAATAGATGTAGGTGTAGGAAAGTTACCTACACATGGGTGTAGGCTCCCTTTTCCCATACATACATATATATATATATATATTAAACTTTAGATAGACAATAGTAAACGGCTGCTGTCTGTTTTTTTTTAAATTCATTATGAAATTTTGAATTTATAGCAGCCGCTTAATTCTTTCTCTTACTCCACTTTGTCTCCCCACCTGGACCCTCTTTCCAGTCCATGTGGCAACAAATAAAGGACTCACCTCCCTTATTAATAGCACCAAACCCCTCCTCTTCTAAATCCCTTCTACACTCAACGGTGGGGACCTTTCTCTTCAAAGCTCGATTGTAAGTTTCTTGCCGTTGGAGTTATTCCTCCAACCCTCCTCTTGATTGTTCTCAGCCAAAGAAGCCCTGCTGGAGGTATGGATCTCCTCCAAATCCCCCTTCCGATTACAGCCTTCCTGCATGCAAGTTATTAAACTATTGTTTCTCCTAATCAGAACTCCTGCATGTTGTTTGATCTTCATGTGGAAGGCTTAGGTACAACCCTTGTCCCTTCTTACTTGCTGCCCTGCATGTGATTTTCACCGGATTTCTTTCTCTCTTTCAATTTAATCTGCCTATTCCAATTCCCTTTCATATTGTTAAACAGAATTTTGAAGTGGGAATTTTGGATTATGATCTCTTTCTATTTATGGGCAAAGAATATTGAAACTTTGATTTGATAGAAATACGTGGATCCAATCATTATGGTATAAATAATTAACGGGGATCATTCAAAAATTAAAATTTTCTAATTTGAAGTGTGCTCTCTGCTTCTATCAGTGTTCTGATTTTTTTAAATATCTGCTAATTCTGACAGGTATAAAAGGCAGAAAAAGGGCTCCCATAGGGGTTTGCTGCGATCGAAGGAGTCAATTTTGGGATTCAATTCTGGGCTAAATTGGGTAGCTTTGCGCATTTTGGGTTAGAAGTCGGAATCTGTAACGGAACGGATCGTGACAATCGGCGGAAGCAGGCGATAGTTGATCGCACGACCGACCCGTTACCAGAATATCAACAAATGGCACAAAATGAGCAGAGATAAATAATATCCATTCCATAAATATCCATTCAAACTAGAGTTCCATTATTACAACTCTAAACTGAAAAAAAATAACTAATCTAGAATTAAAAAAGATAACAACTCGATAGTTCCTGTGGGCATACAGATATCCACTAGATCTTCACACACTAAATCGTACCACGTCCGGAATCTCAATAAGTTCGAAGCATGATCCAGAAAATGCAATCAACCTTGCTCTTCACCTGAAATTAACAAACATAATTTGTATGAGCCTAATGCCCAGTATGCATCGGGGTCCATGCATGGGTATTCTAACGGTCCTTATCCGTTAAAAAAATTATATATTTGGATTTTTATTTATACACATCATTTCGTGCCTAGATAGTTCCCATGCATGTCTAAATTCGATCCCTATCATGTTTATTTTGGCTTCTTCCATAAACATGATTATACATGTAAATTAGGTAAATTGCATAAATAGGCATGACAAACATTTTTCTCTACTTGTGGGCATAACTCATAAAAATGATAAGCAATTTACATACTTATAAAACATATAAACCACTTTACATATTAGCCCCCATGATTTTGGTGGTTTAACTTTCTTAAACCAATTTTTGTATAACATGTGATGGTTCATTCTCTTATTAAACCATTCCTTACATTTTTCATGATGGTTTTTCCTTATAAACCATTTTCTTGCACAACATTCATTTACGTATCTTTTATACGTTTTTATCCGCTGGCACTTGCGGTCCATGGCATGACATGACAGTGTAGCTACAACTGTAGAGGACTTAGCTTTTACCTCTATGGTTCCTTGCAACCATACGCCCCTTGCGGCGTTGCCCCTTGCGGCAAATACGACCCCTTGCGGTCGACCATGTGACTCCTTATGAGTCTGTGCCTTAAACCATGATTAGTTCTTTTGTGGTAGGGTTAAAGCACTTGTTTATTAGGTGTAGAACGTTATAAGCAAACATCTTGAGTGTGTGCAAAATTCCACAGAATATGTATACGGTTAAAATTCCATAAGATTTCATAATAAGTTGAATTTCCATATGGTATTCATAGATGTAACGATCCATTACAATGTTCCGTTGGATGGTACCACGTATGGAATATTCATTCATGTGGTATTTTCACATATATTGTCACAATTATAAAATTTCATCGTCTTGTCTAAATCATAGCAACTAGTATCAACTATGCTTATTATCTTATAACCATAATATGTACAGTTTGCATAGTAGTCATCATTACCCTTTTTATAGACGAGTAATGTGTATGCATATACGTACTTCTTTTTACATCTAATGTAGGGTGTATATACTGACATCTAATCATGTTACACCAATAAAGTTTCACGTGAATGTCGTTTATCGTGTAAGATGATGATTTACTATACTTAGATCCCTTACAAGATTGTCTTAATTTAGGGATAATAATTCATATATTTTTAAGAATGATCGATTATCAATTATCCATCCTATACATTAATGTGTAGATGATTACTCCGTAGGACTACTTGTTTAAACACCTCTGAAATCCATCCAATTTTGTTCTTTGTATTATATGGTATGGTATTGACGTATATAGAAAATTGTAACACAATATTAGGAAAGTTGTGATGACTCTTTATTTTTCATTACGGAATAAAAGAATACGACAAGGCAATATTGTGTCATCAAGATAAAAATCAATGAGAGTGAAATTGTTTTGTAACAGAAATAATATAAATAAATTTCCTACAGAGAAAAACGTGCAAATGTGTGATATGGATATCATCTCTTTTCGTGAGGAACACAAAAATTAGGGTGTAGCATATGCGATTGTTTATTAGCAAATCCTTCTTAATGGTGTCTAAAAGAGTACATATTTCTCATATGCTTTTCTAATTGAATTTGTGGACTACACCACATTTTTTTATCACAAGAAAACAACAAATCGTCAAATCCCTGTATCATATTTCGAACCCTAGAAAATGTCATTTTATCCAACCGGACTAATAATTAACCATGGAATCACCAATAAAGATGTTGTCGTAGAGGTCCGTCCCATCCGTCTCTCTCATATCTATTGGTTATGTATGCATAATATCCAAAGTAGTTTACTCTAAATCAAATCAATATACCCGTAAGATAACCTAAATTCCTATCCATAAAGATCAGTGATCGTATTCCTAGACAGGTACATACACCAAGAAATCGTAATCAGGATATGATCTTTTCATCAAATGTAATCCTAATCCGATACATACGTTTAGAAATCGAAATCCTAAAGCCGATACATACCTCGATCCAACGCTTGTCTCTACCCGATGCGGTCGTTGCGCCTCCTTTCGATCACGGATCCGGGTTCTCCTCCTCGGATTCGACACCGCCTTCTCCTGCGACGACGAACGATGCCGGTAAAATAACCCTTCTTCTATCTCTCTCTAACTCTCTCTAGAATTGCAAGATGTGTAGACGAGTGGGGAAGAGCCCTTAGGGTTTTAAAGTTGAAAAGGAGAGGATTTAATCCATTAATTAAACCCACTTAATCCAAGATAATGCATTTTTGAAATTTTTTTTTTGAAAAGGTCAAAGCCGTACAATCTACCACCCTTAAAAAAAATTTCGTCCTCGAAATTTCTTAGTAGAGGGAACATACCGAAAAGTTGCGGGTATTTCTCCTGCATTTCGTTTTCCAGCTCCCAAGTAGCCTCCTCCTTTTGGTGGTGTTGCCAAAGGACCTTGACCATCGGAACTATGCGCCGACGAAGTTGATGATCTCTACGATCGATGATTCGTATGGGTTTCTCTTCAAAGGTCAAGTTCGGCTGAATATCAATGACCTCATGCTCGATCACATGTGAAGGATCAGGAATGTACTTCCTCAGCATAGACACATGGAATACATCATGAAGTTTCGAGTATTGAGGTGGTAATGCAATACGATATGCCACCTCTCCGATCCGCTGCAGAATCTCAAAAGGTCCTATATATCTGGGAGTGAGCTTCCCTCTTTTGCCAAATCGTAAAACGCCCTTGGTTGGAGAGATCTTTAAGAACACATGTTCCCCAACCGCGAAACTCAACTCTCTTTTATGACGATCGGCATAAGATTTTTGCCTACTTTGAGCTGCCAACAATCTCTTTATGATTAAATCAACACCCTGCTTACTTGTCTGAACAAGTTCCGGTCCTAAGATGTGCTTCTCGCCAACATCACTCCAGCATGAAGGTGATCTGCAAGGTCTCCCATACAATGCTTCATAGGGTGCCATCTTGATGCTCGAATGGTAGCTATTATTGTAAGCGAACTCCACTAATGGAAGGTGTCTATCCCAGCTGCCCGCAAAATCTAAAGCACAAGCTCTCAACATATCTTCTAGTGTTTGGATGGTCCTTTCGGACTGACCATCAGTCTGCGGATGAAATGAAGTGCTGAACTTCAATTGAGTGCCCATAGCATCCTGAAAACTCTTCCATAAACGAGATGTAAAGCGTGTATCCCGATCAGATACAATTGATGCAGGAACACCATGAAGGCTGACGATTTCATTCACATATAATTCAGCTAGACTATCTGTTGACTGATCCAAGCAGATAGGTAGGAAGTGTGCCGATTTGGTTAATCGGTCAACGATCACCCATATGGTGTCATAACGATGTTTTGTGGTCTTGGGTAGACCGGTGACAAAGTCCATCGTTATGTGCTCCCACTTCCATTCAGGTATCTCCAAGAGTTGAACAGGTCCTGCTGGCCGCTGATGTTCAATCTTGATCTGCTGACATACCAAGCATCTAGCAACAAATTCTGCGATGTCATTCTTCATCTTCAGCCACCAAAAGTTCCGTTGCAGATCCTTGTACATTTTTGTTGTACCTGGATGAATAGTGTACATCGATCTATGTGCTTCGTCCAGAATCTCCTGCCTCAACTCAATATTACTTGGAATCCATAGTCTGTTGCGGTACCTTATAGCTCCGTCCGTTCCGATGGTGAAATCGGAACCTTCCTTTTTAGATGCTTCTATATATTTAGGAAGATCAACATCTACTTTTTGTGCAGTCAAGATCTTCCCAACTATCTCTGGTTGAATGTGGAGCGCCGCAAATGATATCTTTCTTGATCCACTCAAGAAAGGCTTCCAATCTTCAAAATCCTTCATCATCTTCCACTGAAGTTTTAAACTAGCCAGTTTACCTTCCCACTTTCTACTCAATGCATCCGCTACGACATTTGCTTTTCCTGGATGATAATTGATGGCGAAGTCATAATCTTTTAGGAACTCTAGCCAGCGTCGTTGCCGCAAATTAAGTTCCTTCTGAGAGAAAATGTATTTGAGGCTCTTATGATCACTGAGCACCTCAAATTGTTCACCGTAAAGGTAATGCCGCCAAATTTTAAGAGCAAAGACTACCGCTGCTAACTCTAAATCATGAGTTGGGTAGTTCCTCTCTTGCGGTTTTAGCTGACGTGAGGCATAGGCAATGACTTTCTCATTTTGCATAAGGACACATCCGAGTCCCGTGCCTGATGCATCTGTATACACCATGAAGCCTCCACTGCCTGATGGTAAAGCCAATATTGGAGCTGTGGTCAATCTCTGCTTCAATTCTTGAAAGCTCTGCTCACACTTTTCAGACCATACAAACTTCACATCCTTTCGAGTGAGCTTTGTTAATGGTAGCGATATCCTGGAGAAATTCTGAATAAATCGCCGATAATAACCAGCCAAGCCAAGAAAACTACGGATCTCAGAAACATTCTTGGGTTGCCTCCAATTCATCACAGCTTCTACCTTAGTTGGATCTACCACAATGTCGTCCTTAGATACCACATGACCAAGGAATGCGACTCTATTCAGCCAAAAATCGCATTTGGAGAATTTTGCATAAAGCTGGTGTCGCCTTAGAGTTTCGAATACAATCTGTAAATGTACTCGATGCTGCTCCGGATCGGATGAATATATCAGTATATCATCCACGAATACAATGACAAATTTATCAAGGTATTCTCGGAATACCCTATTCATTAGCTCCATGAAAGCTGCAGGAGCATTAGTAAGACCAAATGGCATGACCAAAAATTCATAATGACCATACCTGGTCCTGAAAGCTGTTTTTGGTATATCCTCCTCTTTTATTTGGAGTTGATGATAACCCGTGCGCAGATCAATTTTTGAGAAAACTGTGGCTCCCTGCAATTGATCGAATAAGTCATCAATGCGTGGTAACGGGTATCTATTCTTCACGGTCACTTTGTTTAGACCACGATAATCGATGCAGAGTCTAAGAGACCCATCTTTCTTTTTCACAAAAAGAGCGGGTGCTCCCCACGGAGAAACACTGGGACGTAAAAATCCCTTACCTAACTGTTCTTGCAACTGCTTCTTTAGCTCCTCAAGTTCTGCAGGTGCCATTCTGTATGGAGCTTTGGAAATCGGAGCCGTCCCTGGGATCACATCAATTGAGAAATCAACCTCTCTATGAGGAGGTAATCCAGGAAGATCGTCTGGGAAGACATCGGCAAACTCTCTGACCACATCCAAATCTTCAAGACGTGCATGTGATGACTCAGTGTTAATTATACTAGCGAGGAATGCGATGCAACCCTCAGCTAATAATCGGCTTGCTTGCAATGATGAGATAATCAATCTTCCACCCTTACAGGTGCCCCGAATAACTATCTCCTCAGTGTTTGGTCTACTCAGGACCACCTTCTTTTCTCGACAATAGACCGCTGCATAATGCTCCCATAACCAATCCATTCCCAAGATGGCATCATAGGTTGTGATGGGTAATAATATCAAATTGGCAGTGAGGGTGTCTTCTTTTATCAAAATAGGTACGTCCCTTAAGTACATACCCGTGGCAATGATATCACCCATTGGTGAAGAAACTGTAAGTGCATAAGGAAGCTCAACGGCTTCCAAACTTAACTTTCTCGCAAAAGCATTCGAGATAAAGGAATGTGTGGCACCAGAATCAAAAAGAACATGACATAAATGATTTTCAATTAGTAGAGTACCTTCCACCGTTGTGTTGGCACCTTCTGCATCCTCAGGAGTGATAACAAAGACTCTTCCTGCTACTTTCTTTTTCTGCTCGAATGGCTTCTTCTGATCCTTGACATCTTTCTTGCAATCTTTCATGAAGTGACCCTTTTCTCCGCACTTATAGCAAGTAATGGTTAGCTTGTAGCATTCTCCTGGATGCCTCCTACCACAATGCGGGCACACCTCAAATGTGTACTTCTTGTTTGCTGGTGCATCATCAGTCTTTGTCTTCTTGGCATTCGTTGCAGTGTGACGCCTCTTGTCATTGAAGCTCGGCTTGTGAGGGCGCTTCCGAGGATTCGCTTGCTGTATCCTCCGGTATGCTGCATCGATCTCCACTGCTGCTGCAACCGCCTCAGATAAGGTCGTGGGACCTCTAGTCAGCACTTTCATGCTTAGTCCCGCATTCAGGCCTTCTATAAACTTTCTGGCTCGTTGCTTTTCATTGGCGCAGATACCCTTGTCATACTTCTCCAATTCTTGAAATTTTGCTGCATATTCTTCTACCGTCAGATTTCCCTGTCGGAGATTTATAAACTCTTGACGCTTAGCATCCTTAGCATGCTCAGGGATGTAACGCCCAGTGAAGCGCTCAACAAAGTCATCCCATTTAATGACTGGAGTCTCCGAAAAGTGGATTCCTTTGCATGAAGTCCACCACTCCTTTGCGTTGTCCCGCAGACGAAATGTCCCAAAGATCACTTTCTTTTCCTCAGGACAATCAGTTGCCTCAAAAGTCAACTCCATCTCTCTTAGCCAATGTTCGGCTTTTTCCGGCTCATGCTCACCCTTGAAAGTGGGTGGATCATGCTGGATGAAGGTCTTTAGAGTCAGTCCACCCGAGTTGGACGCCTGACTCTTCTGTTGCTGGGTCATTAGTGTCATTAACTCCAGCATCTGCCTCTGCATACCCATGACGGCCTCTTGGCTCGTCGATGAGTCGCGGTCTGCAATGGCTTCAATAGTACGTCGAGGAGCCATCTGATTCAAAATTGACAAAGGTCAATGAGTTGTGATACTAAACCTCCCTATATATAAATCTTAGATCACTAAGAAGTGTGGATATCCTATGCCCAGAGGAACTCTAGCTCTGATACCATTTGTAACGTCCCGGGCTTAGGTCCCCGGTCCGTTATAGGAGCATTACTGGCCCTGACAACCTCTTGGGATCGGGCCCATACGGACCCGATTAATCACCCCCAAAATGCTTAAGCCGGGTTGTCAAGTAGTAATCTCTTCACTATTTATCCCACCCGGGAACTTCTTGTTCCACGTTGTGGGACTATGTTGGGGTTTTACAGAATCTCCAAGTTGATGACAACTGACGACGTATATCCGATTCATTTTTTTAATGAAATGAATTTTAACTCCTGATAATAGCAGAAGGTTTATGGATTTCCATTGTTTAATTTCCTCATGAGATTCCTGTTATACTATAATATGTATTGCCAACAAAGGTAAGTCCTTGAACTAAAATTTGTACCTCAACATTGAAATGATTATATGGTTTATGGTTGAACTTGAAGTTGTTTAGGAAAAGTTCTTATTTAAGGTCTGACGAGTTGCCTAAAAAAACATTTAAATAGAAAGATATCATTTCTTAAAAAATTCACTGGGAAGATTACTTGGGCGAATACATGTAATTTATCTTGTTAGCATTCTTGCTATAATAAGTTTTGTTTATTTTTGGACGACAGTGGTGTGGATGACGATCTTAGTTGACCTTTACTGAACTTCTGAGTCAATCATAGAGTACTAAATCCTAATTGAGATCTAATTAACTAAATTAGATTAATGACTATAAATTAAGAAATTAAAGATTTTTGCAAGAAAGTATAGTAAAAAATTGAACCTAAAATAGGTTTGGGAATCATGTCCTTAATAAAGATAGTGATAATATTACCCATATAAATAAATGAAGTAGACATACTGTTGCGGATATTTTTTGAAGCCCACAATAGTTAATATATACTGAGCCGTTATTCAAGAAATGTCTCAAATATGATTACATCATCAATGATAATCTGTGACCACAAAGTTTGATAGGTCATATTACTTAAGTATACTCTGCTATCTATGGGTCAGTATCAATAAGATCGTTGGAGATTTAGGTCTGTACGATTAACCATAGAAAGGACTGAGAAAGAAAGGAGATGACAAGCAAGTGACAATGATCATGGATCAGTAACGACTTATAACTAAGAGTGCCGGTCATGGTGACCTTTACACCTGATCGTGCGAGGGCGTGGTGACCCTCAACTGGGTGGGAGATAGGAAGCCCAGTAAGGGCAGCGGCCGCCAAGTGCGCGGATCTAGGATCCCAGTCCCTTCACAGTTTTTACGCGAGCTCGCAGTATTTTTACGCCTCGTTGGGTTCCCGACTTTAGACCAGTTCCGCCGACCCTCTGTTTTAGGATACCCAGGCTGGGGATCCTCGGTTGTTAGTTTTACGTACGAGCTCGTTTGCCCGTACTAGTCGGGCCGTTTTTCTAGAGCGACTTTTCCGGAGAGTCTCTCACCCGTCTCAGTGGCGTAGTTTTGGAGTAGACCTATCCCTCTATTGGACCGCGCTTCCAATTAGAGGGCGAGACGGAAGAGCCCTTTTGTTGGCTTCTTCACCGCTTGAGTTTTTACTTTCGCCAATAGACTTGACGATTCTACATACAGATCATCCATATCTTTATCTACATCGTCTAGAGTTACATCTGAGACAGTTGCACTTGAGGTTTGAAGGGATTACAATTAAAGTTGAGGAAATGGAAGTGACTATAATCTTATTCGAAATCCCATTAAGCTAGTGGACGTGTTGGGAACTTAGTTTGGATGCATTATACTACACCGCATGCCTACGGAGGCACCCCAACCCTAAGACATTCCCCAAGTCTTAGAGTCATAGTGTGAGGTTTCACACGAACCAAGACCACAGACTATCCACTAGACTTAAGAATTAAATAAATCCTTATATCTTCTCATCTCATTTTTCCCATCATCAAAATCCACAAATACGATCTCTGAGTAATATGAGAAAAAATTATACATACTTATGATCAATTAGTTACCATAGAAATATGCTTATATGGGAAATGTTTGGACAATGGCTGATCATGAGAGATGCTTAAGAAATTTGGAAACCTTTTGCATTTGCAAGTAGAATTAAAATTTAATTTGAGTTGTTCCTGCCTCTCTACTTGCTTGCTTTTGATCATAATAAATGCCGGTTATTCTTTTTTAAATTTGGGAGGTACCAGCGCCCGCTGACGCCTTTTCTTTCCTAACATGTTTTGGCAGGCAAACAGCCTGTTGTTCAGTAGCTATTGATGCTTTCAGGAGATAGGGTATATACTAGAAGGTATGGTTTATTTTGTCTTAGTTTTTGTTCGGTTGATAATGTAGTATGTTTCCTTCTCTTCTGCTTAAAAATTTTGGGACTATTGTATATCCTGTCAATCACTGTACATGTTGTAAATATATGGAAATTAATGAAATGAAATCTTTGTGGCATTTGTCTCTATTAGCTTTGTGGTTGTCAATGTAAATGTCATATGTAGCTTCAGCGCGAAAAATTTCCCCGTTCTTCTGTAACTTATGCGATCTTTAGCGAATGAAATGCCGCGAAAATGTCGTAAACGGGTACCTGGATCCTCGGGGGTTCACAGAGATGTTGCTATACCCGAAAGTCTAAAGGCGGTTTCCGGGGGTCTTAGACTTCCTTTTCTGTGTAGTCTTTCTTTTTTGAGTCTCGAGATTCTTTTCTGCCTCATTTGTATGCGCTATCGCCAATGTGGAAGTGAATCCCATGCCCTATGTCTGCGTAGCTGCTCTTTTTGTCTGTTATGTGCACCTGCCCAAAGAGCATGCTTGCAAGCCTCGGGGAACGTGCTCTAGCACTCACTCTGAAAAGCGAATCAAGGTCGGACTATTTACTTCCACAACTTCTCGCTCTAGTTCAAGATCTTTCTCTGCCCAAAGCGCCGGGGAAGTCATCATTCCGCTGAGAGAAAGGACAACTTCCGACTAGACAATGGGGTACTTTGCCTTCTTTACAGAGATCAATTCTTCCTTTAGAACTTGTGAGAAATCGGGGATACACGGGCACTCAGTCCAGCGTTCTTTTTGTTTCCGGACTTGGAAAAGGATGAATCTCACTTTTCGCTCTTCCCGCATAGGATTCGGAAGCTGTAGAGGAAGGGGTAAGGGTTTTCGTAGTAGTGCTTGTCTTGACCCTGTTTTAGATCATATGTTTTCTTGGCCTTAAATCAAGGTATTCGGGAAGAAGATCGAAGAAAAGGCTAGACCCGATTGTCTTTTAAGCCTGTAGTCAGCCTATGAGTGCTATTTGATAATTGAAGTCAGGAAGGTGATAGCGGACTGGTGCGTCAGGAAAGAGACGGGATTGAATGAGTTCGACCAGGGGAAGAAGAAGCGTAGCCGCTTCCCTGCTTTTTTGAGCCCTCTATCTTCCGCTAAAGTCAAAAGACCTGAGGCTTATAGAATGCGTCATTATAGGTGGTGTTAATAGTTTGGGGGCTTTTCCCAGGTTCAAGAGTCGGGAGTTTTCTTTTGCCACGGGATAAATAGAGGAAGCGCGCCCAGTCCCTAGGATCGTCGAGAGGAAGCCCATATATATTCTCGTGGGGTGTCTGGGGGGTCCTGTCAGGTTCGTCAGTCAGCCTTGTCTCCCTCGTGCAGTATGAGCAAGCAAATCCTTTGACCAGGAGCAAGATGGATTAGAAGCAAGGCGCGAGTGAGCGAATCCCGACAAGTTTTTCATAATACATATACCCGTAAACAAGTGAAGTAAAGGCACGAAGCAAGTCCTCCCCTGGTTCTGTAGCTAGAGCTAGTCTGTCCCTGGTGAGCAAGAAGTACAGATATCGTCAGGAATGAGAGCAAAAGTAGAGTCAGCCTATGCATTTATGGAGTTAGCCTCGTTGCCCTACCCTATGTATTATATTAGCCTTTGTTAGTCATCCTCTCGAGACCCTATCATCTTTCTCATATTTCAGACGACTCAGGAGAGATCAACCTTCTCACAAGTCAGCCCTACGCTCTAACCAGTGAGTCAGTCTATCCTACTTGCTCGAGTATACGTGAAATTGGCTATCTGCGGGAGGTCCTATCAAGCGTAATCGACATTTCGACCCGACTGACCAAAAGGCCCCCACAAGTCCCAGGGGCAGAAGTGGAAAGCGACTCTCCTAAAAACAAGCAATCAAGCCTTAAGGAATAGATATATGAGATTTTGAGAGCCTGCCAAATCTATAGGCCAAGCCTTTATACTAGTTCAACTACTATATATATAGGAAAATTGAACTGCAACTTCAAGAGAGAAAGCTGCTTTGATAGAAGCAGGAAATGACCTTTCCCCCTTAGGCCTCCACCTGTAACTGGATAGAAAGGGAAGAAGCCCCTAGTCCCACCCCTATTTTGTTAGGAATGAAAGGGAACATTAAGAGCTCATGGGAAAGCTACTTACCACTATACTCACACTAGGCCATGCGCCAACCCCCGGAATCATTTGGAGAATTGACCTATGAACAAATATTCCCTCAGAAGATATTAGCCCTTGATCGATCTAGCAATACTTAGAAGAACTGCAGCCACTAGGTCTGCCCTATAGTGACGTTGGGATGGTATGAGTGCCTAAGATAGCCGGAACGAGGTATAAAGGGAGATTATCAATTGTTTCAGGAAAGTAGAACCGCGGTCTGCTTTAGAGCCACGTGAGCCGGGAAAATCCGTCATCATGGTTGTCTGTTCCCCAGGGCCCAAGGGACCACTTAATCCCGGGAAAGTCTAGATCTGTTCTTGTATGATTGGCGGGTGCGGGACTGGAAGGAGCTTATACCTTCCCTGATGAGAGACCTCGCCTCCGGAGTGTCTTTACTGAATCTATCTGCGATGAGCAAGGTCTGTTAAAGCAAGAATGAAGACTCTTCGTCATGTGGCGTATCAATTGCTTTCTGTTAGATCCTCAGTTTATTGGAACGGAATCCCGCTCTTTCCCGAAGAGGTTAGAGCTCATGTTCAAGCGGACAGGGGAGCGAGAAGCTCGGCTGTGACAAGGGAGCAGGGGAGCGAGAAGCTCGGCTGTGACAAGGGAGCAGGGGAGTGGGTTGAATTATAGGACGAAGGCTCGAACTCGAAGAGTAGTCAAGTTGCACGTCAGGGTCTTACCGGCAAGCACTATCCTTTTTTCAATGTCCTCCAGATTCTCTCTTTCTTATATATGAGAGCTGGCAAGAATCGACGATCATAGGCTGCTGGCATCCGGGATCATCCCTTTACCCTGGGATGATTTCCGCTCCTCCCAGTCCCCCCTCTGACCCCCCTCCCCCCCCCCCCCGTATGAAAGGTCTGACCGAAGGAGCGAAACAACTAGTCTGACCCTGAAAGCTACCCTCGGGAGAGCTTGTACGAGCCATCCCTTAGCTATAATATCAAAGAAATTGTCAAGCTTGGCAAGCTTATATATAGTGGGGAAGAGCCATCCTCGACGTGAACCAAGGGAAAGAGAAGTCGAGGGGATGCAAAAGAGAGGGGATTTAGAAAATAGATTCTGACTTGAACATGGGAAGTACACTAGCTTCTTATCCGTAAGTGCATCAATTCACTGCTAGCATAAAATAGTCAATGTGCAATCTTTTTTCCACCTCGCGCTTTCTTCCAGGTGCGAAGGATTTGCATGTGTTAAGCAAACGTCTGACCAGTCGGATGCCCGAAGGAGGATACTCCTATTTAGGACATTCTATATTCTAGGATCAGAGATGACAAGGCAAGCTACTTGCTCCTGGCTGAACTGGAGAAGAGTTTCGCTGGGTTGAATTGAATAGGGCAAAGTAGGTTTCTATGTTGAGCAAGGTATCAATCAGAGTAAGTAGTTCTTTTTTCTCCAGCTGCTTAAAATCTTTATTTCTTTGTCTTTTAGGTGTACGATAAAGACAATTGGGAAAGGCGATATAGTCAAACGATCGAGATACTTATAACGAGTATAAGAGACTGCAAGTGACTTTCATTAAGAAAGGGGCGACAGTCTCGGACATAAATCATTCAAAGAAGGACGGGGCCTAAACAGAAAGAGCATCAGAGCTAGAAGTGCCTTTTCTTTTATAAGGCAACACATATAAGATTCATCAATTCTATATATTGATTATAGGGGGCAAGTTAGAAACAAAGTGGTCGCTGCTAGAACGTGAAGGCAAACAAGTGCTAAGAAAAGGGGCGATTTCATTTTCTTCAATCAGAGTCCCGGGTCAGTAGTGGAAGTGAAGCCATATAGAGTGAGAACTACCTTCTTTGTGTCTTCTATTGGAATAGGAACTCCCCCTAGATTATATATGATGTGGCAGAGGCATTCGTCAGCGCCGACTATGCTCTCTTTGTCAAGAAAAGGGCTTAATTACTGGTTCAAAGATCGTTTCATCAATTCTTCAACATTCTCATTAAATAGAGCGATCAAATTCTTGGTGAGAATAAAAAATGAAACTCATTTTTGAGGCTGCCCGCTGATGAATGATTAATCGTCTTGCCATAAGCATCGAAATCAATGGGAGAGTAAACGGGTAGGAAAGGTAATCTGCTGAGATTAACTTCACGATAGTACGAGATGCGCCCGAATTTGAGAACAAATAGCGTGATTAGGAGTAATATAGGTCTTATTCATAAGCTTTACTTGAAGACCTTCTAAAATCCCGATAAATGACAAAGTTTTTCACTGCCACAAAAATCCGAAAAAGTGTTGATGGGGAATTTAAAAAGGCTAATTTGATGATGTTCAAAATTCCCGAGTTGACAAACTCTTTTTGATTCCATTTCTGACTCGTAATCTAGTAAAGATTGAAACTCTTGCCCTTCTGATAGCAAAGTAGATAATTTGACGTGAATAGGGCCTTTTTTGAATCTGATTCTAAAGCTTTTGCTAGAACTAAATAGGAGAATTTCGCAAGGTCACTTTCCTTACAGCTTAGTCTTACTTTCACGCTCGTAAGGTACAAAGGGTCAGGGATATCAAGTTCTCTTCTATACCTTTGACTTCGCATCGAGAAGCTTCTTTAAGAACATCAACTTTTTGAATAACCGACTTTTACGCTTTCTTTACACACTTTTTCGAGAACTTTCCGTTCCTCTTGCACTAACGTGCTCAGTCCGTTGACCTTCCTCTCTTACTGTGCCAAGCATGAATAAGATGGCAAGGGGGGATAAGCAAGAGATGTGCTTACTGTGAATCTGTCTCATAGCCTGAGAAGCGGAAAGAGTTCATAGAATCAATCCCTTCAGCCGGAAGAATGAATAGGCACAATACAAGTTACGAAGTCAAGGAAGAAAGTTGCCAATACTATTTCTAGCTAGTCTTCCTTTACCTATGGAGATGATAGAAGATAGAAGAAGAATCTATTACTATTTTTATTACATACGGCTGCGTGCTAAGCGTGGGCAAGTGAGGGCAAGCAGTATTTTGAAGCTTGAGCAAGCGAGCCCTTATTTGTTGTCAAGTTCTAAGCGCATCTCTGACTCGCCTAAGGAAAGATAGACTCTGCTCCGCTAGTAGAAAAAGCCCTAAACTTAACTGCTTCCGCGCGATCGAGTTCTAGTTTCAAGTCAAATTAAGTAGTTGTCCCTGTCTCGAAAGCACAACTCCCTTGCTTATATATACCGCTCTGGAAAGAATAAGAAAGAGCAGAAAAAGCTACTTATGTCCCGAATGTTCTCTTTAATAAGGTCGCCTTGATCGGGCTCTTCACCGTATAACCTTTACCTGAAAAACTGGAGCACAGCTAGACTTTCATCGCTTTAACTAGAACCAGAGTAATAGGGGCTCCTTTTTTGCCTTCCTTAAGTCTAGTGATGAAGTAGCTGGAAAGACAGGCCGGGAAGGTACCTAAGACTCTATCCTTCCTCTCATGGCTCATCGGAATTAGTTAAGTATGGTGCGAAGCGTAGATGTGAAGCTTGCGTAGGAAGGGATGCAAGTCAAAGAAATAACCGCTAAGAAAAGCAGACCTCGTATGCTTCTGTCTATTGTCTAATTCTCTTCCTGGTCGTACCGCTCTCTCGCATCGACAACTACTCGAATATCACTCTGCTCTATCAGAACTCTGCTCTCCCTTGGCTCTCTCCTCGATCCCGAGCAAATGAATCATGGAATCCACACCCGGAAGTGAGTCTTAGTGCACAGGTCGACAGTAATGCGCGGGGGTGAGTGCAGGTCTCTAGTTCAAGTACATCTCGAAGGGTAGAAAGGTCGATCGAACATCACTATATATTTGCCAGCTTATATACTAGTTGGACGGCTTGCCCCAAGGGTCTTTTACCTGGAAGATGTAGGAAGGATGCAGGGATATGGTCCCGTCTATTCCTGGTCCCGGCTCTCTTTCCCGGGAGTGAATATTGGTCATCCTTTTTTCGACTTTTTAGAACTACTATCGATATATTTTATATAACATATTTATATAGTAGCGAATATGTCGTTGACCATGTCGGCTTCTTGCCAAGGCAAGCTCCCTGTCTCTTTCTGTACCCGAGAAGGGGAAGGAAGAATCATGAGGTGCTTTTGAATCGAGGTACCCCTCTAGCTTTTTTTTAATATCCGTAGCATTTTCTCAGTTTATCTATTGTCCGACGATGCATTCCGAGAGACCTCCCCTATGTGATCGTAGATAAGGGTTTGAGAAATCTTGCAAAGTGGAGAATTTCTTACTAGAAAGTCAAAGTGGGAAAGGAGTGGTGAGGTGGGCCTTGCCCCCCTTTCTAAGGGACTTCCATCACTACCCAGGTGCAAGGTCGAGACATAGTCTTCGGTACCTACCATGGTACACAACTGTAGCCAGATACCCATGAGGTTTGTACCCTGTGGACCCTACGGGGAGGGAGAAGAGGGATGGAGAAGACCCACCTCTAATCACTATTTGATATATTTCTTTAGGTAATTCCCTAAAAAGAAAAAGAAGACTATATATATGACGATTTTCTGACTTTCTTTGTTTTCGTAGCGGCTAATGGCTCAGCTTGGGTATCATCTTCGAGAGACAGAGAAAGCACTGTGAAGTTGGGGGTTCTGCCTTCCTCGCTTTCAAGTGATTATATTCTCGGGCTTTCCGCCTTCGTCACTCGCTGCTGGAGTATTGAGATGGGAACTCCGTAGATGTCTGATCCTTCGCATGATTCGGTTTGTGTGAGCACTTCTGAGCTACAGAGAGGAAATGTACGTCAATTCCCCCTCCCCTGACGTGAGAGACCCGCGGATACCGCAAATACTAGACTGACGTGTCTGAGGTCCTTTCCTCTTTCATGCAGTTTTCGGAACCCCCGATCAAATCCATATCATTATTGAAATAGTAGTTGCGAATCGGGAAAGGGCGAATTTAGGTTAGGAGTCAAGCAGGACCCAAGGCCTTTTCCTATTTAGGATTTGCGGAAGACCTGTGGCCGATTGCTTTCCTGTGGTGCATGATTTCGAGACCAAGGCCACTATAAGGCCCGGGTCTTATTACTATTGATTTGATGATCCGCCCACGAGAATGAATTATTGGGGACAGACTGACTGGTAAAACAGTAGGCTCAATAAAAAAGGGCAAAATGTCTTATGTAGCTATCGATCAAAAAGCATCCAAATATCTAGTTCTGCCTCGAATATATAGTAGCGGTAGTGACGACTTGACTTTCACGATATATGGGGGGGGCTATGGAATACACTATTCTGGTAGCCGAAACGGTGGATTTGCCTACTACATTACAATATGTCGCTCCTTATGCAGGAGCTGGTCTGGCTGAAGATTTGATTATACTGATACATTGAACGACATACTTGAAGAATTGATGATGATCTATCTGCTTATCGTCAAATGTCTCTTCTATTAAGAAGACCCCCTGGGCGTGAAGCTTATTCGGGAGATGTTTTTTATTTGCATTCACGCCTTTTAGAAAGAGCTGCGTCATTCAGTTCGAACTTAGGTTACAGAAGTTTGACCGCTTTACCAATAGTGGAAACTCAATCTGGAGACTAATAGGATTTCAATTACAGACGTCCTATCTGCCGATCTATTCAATGCTAGAATACGGCATGCTTGGGTATTTCTGTCTCTCGGGTGGGATCCGCGGCTCTGATTCGCAAATGAAAATGGGAATTAGCTCAATTCGTGGAGTTAGAAGTAATAGTTCCAAAACTCTCTTCTGATCTTGATAAAGCTAGTCAGAATCAATTGGCAAGAGGTCAACGATTACGTGAGTTGCTTAAACAATCCCAAGCAAATCCTCTATAGGTCGACCATCAGTATGAGTAGTTGATAAGGGGAAGGGATTCTTTGGCTTCTTTGTCCAGGGAGATAGAGAGTACCCCCACGCGAGTTGTGATAATCTGGTATCTCTGTCGTGCAACTGGGCTATAGCATGGGACAGGTCGTCGGAAAGGGACAATGGGGAGGGGCGGTGGAAGCTGGCACTCTGTAGATCGAGTATGAGGATGACGGGCTATGGCACTTTATATTTGGGGGAAAAGAAGGGGCAAAATCAGATACGAAAAGGAGGATTCGCGGAAACCAACAAGCATGAGAAGGCCTAGGGAAGCTGCTCCAGCCAAACCAATAGTCTAGGTAGGGGATGAGAGAAAGAGTATAGGCAATCTGTGCCCCCTGTCGAGCCTTTCTTTGGCATCGGCTGCACTGGTACCCCCGCTAAGAGGGTCAACATCCTCGATCTTTCCCGATTTTGATATTCTATCGCGAAAGAAAGGACTGAGACTCAGACTTGAAGAAAGGCCGTAGGCACCCTTAGAAGAAGGTATATACTCGGTGGATTCTGAGGTAGTAGTCGAGCCCTTGCATCCTTACCTTGCTACTTTCCAGGTCTCTAGTTGAGGTCTGAGGCTTTTTCTATCGCAAAGAGCTTCGTCATAGTTTTCGATTTGGTTCGACCGTGCGCGATCCTAGGACTCGCGCATAGCCTCCCCTAGTCAGAAAGGTGAGTCCCTTTACAGTGGACGGGCTCTGGTTCGCTCATTCTCGCGGGCACCTCGTCAGTTCGTAAGCTTCTCTACACTCGACAGTCTCAGCTCGCTTACCCTACCAAACTACAACCTGGAACTATCACAACCCCCTAGAAAGAGAGAACCTATCTTAGCCAGAAAGAGATAAGCTACTTACCGGCCCAGAATGCGAAGCAAGCACTTTCCGGACCCCAAATATATAGCTAAGGCCCAATGTGGTACCCCCTCAACCGAGGTAGAAGACTATATAAGGTTTCGGAACACGTATCCCATTTGTCGATGTGGAAGAGGAGTAGGACCTCCACTCAAGGCACTAAATGTCGGTTTCGGTCACCATTTCGGTATCGACCAAAACAGAAATTCGATGGAATTTCGGTGGAATTTCGACCAGAATTTCGGTCATTTCGGTCTTTTTTTGTGCTAGGACCCCCATTTTTCGGTCATTTCGGTCGAATTTCGATTTCGAATGGATATCAATATTCGACAGAAATTCGACCGAATTTCGCTGAAATTTGAGGCCATGCCTCCACTGCAACTCTCCCCCGAGGTCTCGGAGCTCTAAAATCGGCCCAGTAAGCCCCCTCTCATCTCTACTTAGAAGCGAAGCCAGCGGATGTCCACCCCCTGGGTCATAGAACCATAAGGGAGTCGATCCCCTTCTGCTGCTACTGGTTCGCACAAGGACTAGCTAGACTGAAGACAACACTCGACGGAGTTAGACAGAAGGCTCAATCAGGAAGGCTAAGGGTCGCTGACGCGACTGCCCGAGCGGACCCTCCTCATGCCGATTTCCTGAGACCTGCCTCGACTTGCCAGCTAAAGACCTTCTCTTCTTGACGCATCCGTGAAAGGACCTAGCGATGAATGAGGAGAGTAAAGACAAGACTAGGCTAGGAAGGTGCTGAGGCTACCAGAGGCAAAGCCAGGGCAACGAGAAGCCCAGACGTGAAGAGAAGACAGACTAGCAGCTGCTCCTCGCATCGCTGGAAAGGATGCTAGCTCTTTGGGACAGAGAGAAGATGATCACACAGGTCCTTCACACAGGGGGCCCGCAACAGTGAGCGTGGGGGGCTAGGCATTCCCATTGGGCTTATAGGGATACATCACAGTCTAATTCATCTGGTTGACACCCAGTCGCAGGTTAGACTCAGAGAGCCCCACGGAGTCGATATGAGGCAGAGCAGTCATCTTATTCTCTGTTATCATCTACTCGGTAGGATCACATCGGAGGGCATGAGAGGGGCCCTTTGACTTTCCATACCAGAAGGAAAGATCAGCTGGGATAAGCAGGCTACGTAGTAGGAGTCAAAGAACTTAGTAGTAGGAGAATGATGAGCGCTGATTCGACAGCGCTGAACTCAGGACTTCTGGGCTCATCTTTCGACTTCTTGCCCTGGCTGTGAAAAGAAAGGAGGGTAGGGAAGGTGCGAGGGGAAAGAGTCAGGGAAGAAAGAAGGATAGGTCTTGGCAAGCTTGACTGATAGTCTTGCTAAGGCAATTTCCCTAAGGGCTTCCAACAAGCAGGTGGGAAGTCGAGAAGTGAGCCGGAGCAAAGCCTATGCCTTGACTTTCCCCCTCTAATGCGGCACCTTGTAGATTGCCTGATCGGGGCCTTTATATTAAGCCGGCTAAACGAGAATCCGATCCGCGCTGTCATTAGAATAGGTAGAGCAGGTAGGTTAGGTACGTTGAGTCTACATAGGCTTAAGCTAGAGCTAGCTAATCATGAGTTCGGGAAGGTCATAGAGAGAGGCTACTTCTTCGCGCTTTCCATGACGCAACTGATATTGAAAGTCCGAGACTCGACGCTTGGATTTAACCACCTATTTCACCCCCGCCAAAACTCCCGACCCTAGGATCATTCACGCTTCAGGACAATTTGCAGTACTATACTATCGCGAACAGTTAACTTCCGATTTTTTAGAAAGAATTATACAAGAAAGAGGATGTGAAAAGACCTCTTGACACTAGGGTAATTGGCCTTTCTTTTCGCAAAGTTTATTGGAACGGAAACATAGGTTCATTACTCGGACTTTCTATCTGTTCCGCTTGCTTTCTCCTATCTCGAAAAATGCCCTTAACCCCGTATATATAGTTTCCGAGTGAGAACCATGCAAATCGCGTAATCAGACCAGAGATTATAGGTTCATAGCCTTAGCTTATTGAAGTTGACAAGCCTAAGTGCCCGCGGAAAGCCCGAGAATCATCTCGCACGGGATTTGAAAGTAGGATGAGTGCTCGATCATAGTCTTCACCTAGAATATATGGTCTGGGACGTAGTTGCTGAGGGAGAACCAGGATGTTACTTGGCTATGGAACGAAGGATCATTCCTACGACATACATATCCTGACTTATGGATATTGCTTTTCTTTAGATTTTCCCACTAGCACCTCTGCTTTGCCATCCGACTTACTTGCGGTTTAGTCTTCTGGCCCGTGTTTTATTGCATGTACCTGAGAATGACTCTCACTTGTGTGAAAGTCGTAGCCTTCGTCATCGCGAAAGCAGGAAGCGTCCTCCCTGGGACTATGATTCTAGATAACTTAGGCCAAAGGCCATCTTATGAACTAGCGGATAGTGCGGATTCGATGCTTCTTGCGAGAGGTTGTACCTTCCTCGATTCAGTGAGGCCTCTCGTCCACGAAGTGGTGGCTCGTGTCCTTTCCGTTCGCAAATCTTCTTCTACTGCGCTCGATTCACTTAATGACGGTCGGAAGCTCCCTGGGACATACAGATTTATATGACTCGCTTCTTCCATGAGCTGAAGAGGCTTTTTCGAATTTCCAATCTCTTAGTCCTGAGACGACTTTTCCTGAGCGGGAAATCAATAATAGTTGTTCTCACCTCGACCGACTACTATCTATGAGACCCTATACTGGGAAAGCAGTAAAGTCAGCTGCAGCCCACTCCGTAGAAAAGACAAGACCTTCCGGCTCGCTATTTCTCTAGGGCCTTCCCGTCTGCCTTCCCCATTTAGCTACCCGGGGTCTTGGTAGTGACTAACTAGCTTTACATACTCCTCGTAAGCTGATTTCTGATACTGAAGATGTTCATCCCAGTTAGCCATCTTAGAGCTTCTTCTTACTAAATGCTCAGGGATGAAGTTGATTATGGCTTCAATAAGCACTTCCGAAGGAATGGGTTACCGGGTGCTTGTATGATGATCTGAATTGTATGTCTCATTTGAAAGAGAATCTACCACGCGAAAGATCCAGAAGATCCAGGGGTCTCAATATATTGATGTATATAAACCGGTTGATCAATGCGAGGGGTTCATCCAGCGTACAAAAAGCTTGGCAATAGAGATGGGGTAGAACATGTCAATGAGGAGCAGTAGTGAGAAAGTTCTCGTAGACGGCAGGGTGCAGAGCCCTCCACAAAGTTTTCTACAACCTTCATAGCAACCTTCAGGTTATAGGCATTCTTTCTCTTTGCCTGATGGTGGATAAAGTTGGCAAAGGTAGATATGATCGTCTTCTTCCTATCCCTATTCTTCGTAGGTATTCTCAGAGTCAACTTGCCCCTTTTCTTGAGGGATCTATCATAGATTCAGATATGAACGGGTTCTTGACGAATATTCGCAATTATCTAAATATGTTATAAAAAAATCGAGATAATGATATTCGAAAGTCTAGTTATAGTATTGTACGGAAGTCTGGTACACCGAATGGGTCTCCCCAAGGTAGCTACTATCCACCCCACTCCACTATTCCAACAAAATCCAGTAAAATGATGATAAAGGGAAATCTTTCTTGTTCATACAAACCTAGGTTCCTTAGCTCTCTGAATTGTTGAGACATTATGATCTTTAGCAAGACTGATGAACCCCCAATCAAATAATCCGCGACTGTCAAACCTGGTGGGTATAGGTGTCTGGGATGTGAAACCCTGCAAACTATTATGGCGAACTCCAGGGCTTGAGTCTATGCTGCCTGCGCTTGACACTGAGACTGGGAAGCACATGAAGAGAGGAGAGGACTCTCATTCAGGAACAGATGAACACGCCCGGTTGAACCTCCCTCACCCTTAGCCCGAGCGCGAACCTCAGGCCCTACTCTTCCCGAAGCCCTTCCCCTCCTGCCTCTCCCTATAAGAGAGCCTACTTCCTACCTTTCACCCCTTCGCTTAGTCGCTGACCTCTGATCCCGCTTAGCGCTCACCAGAGTGGACTCCCCGGAGCTGACCACTACAGCTCGTCTACGCTACTCCGTAGGTCTTACCTAAGGCCTATGGTAAATAAATCGCTTTCCCGCGTATAAAGAGAGAATAGTCTATGCCTGCGGAATTTAGTCAACAGTCTATGCCAGCCGCGAACCAGGCCTTTCCTCCCCCGAGCTTTCTATAGCTCAGTCTCCTTTAAGGAGCCAGTGCTTAACCGCTTGCAGGTGCGAGCGAAAGTGTTGTAAGTGCTATAGTTCAACTGCTAAGATTCTCGAATTCGAATATATAGTAGTCAAGCCTTCCCCAGAGGTCTCTTACCGCTGATCTTTGGCCCAAGTTTCAGTCACAGTAGGGTGGAACTGCTGATTTGGCAGAGGAAGTCTTCCACTGCCCTGGGAACAAGAGTTCAGTTAGTTGCTGAGAGGTCCGTCGATTCTGACTAGGTCCCATCCCAGCCGCCTATTCACAGTCGGCTTTACTTCACAGCATCGAGAGAGCGGACTTTTCTTTGTCTTCTCTTGCTAAAGCCCCAGAGATCCCGAGATGATAGAGCGAGGAGGCATGAGAAAGTTTGAGAGTTTAGGAAAGAGAAGTGAGTTCTTCAGGTGCGAGAGAAAGAATACGTCAGGAGATTCAGGTGGTTATGAGGAGGAAGGGCGATAGCCCGCTCTTCTTTCTGTCCCAAGTGAAGGAACTAGAGTGCGCGCGCCAACTACCGGGGGAATGTCGAGGGCCTCGATGATCTTTTTCGCCGAGGGGGCTTTTTCTAGCAAGGAGGTCTGGATTCCCAAGAGTGGTTCAGCTAGAGAAGAGAAAGCTCAAAACATTTCGGAGATAGAGCAGCTTTGATAGAAGCAGGAGACCCGGGGCAGTGAAGTGTGTTTTTCGAACAGAATTTCCGTCGACTTGGGCGGAGTAAGCAAGAAGAACTACTTATTCCCGGCGTCAAAAACAAGATTATAGATTCTCTATAGTAGATAGTAGTCGCTTGACTCTATAGAACTTAGAGGAGTTCTCTCTTTCCTTTCCTTTTCCTCAAATTTCTTGATTCTATTAGCGAAATAAGCGGAACGAGTTCTAGAAAGATGCCTTAAGACCTAGTAGCTCAAGCCTCTGACCATCCTGTCTACTTCCTTCGATTCCTTACCACTCTACTCCTCTACCTTTCGTCTGGTCGGTAGTTCCCGGCCCCGCACACATCTCCTACATTGCTTTTGGCTCAGTCTTGGCCTTCACCCTAATAACTATCTTACCATCAAAGGCGGGGTCAACCTGCAACTTATTTATTTATTAGTTAGCGAATCCTTCTCATTTAGCACGGTTTCGATATCAGCTTTTCTCCTCCTCTTTTTATAATATAATAGTTTTTTCGCGGTTTGCAGAAAAAAACAAACCTAGGGGCGTCATCCAAGGCTCAGTACTTGAGCCGGGGAAGATGCCTAAGATTTATAACGCTTTGGTAGTTAAGGGCCGAGATACTCTCGGTCAGCAAATTGATGTGACTTGTGAGGTACAACAATTATTAGGAAATAATCGAGTTAGAGCCCTAGCTATGAGTGCTACAGATGGTCTGACGAGAGGAATGGAATGACACGAGAGCTCCTTTTCTAGTCCATCTTTCGGCCCTTTCCCGCTGCGCACAGCTTCAGCTTATTCAATCTGGGCTTTGGCACTTTTATAGACTGCGAGCTTCTTCGCTTTCCTCTCCATCAGGAGAAGGATGGTCTATCCTTCTCCTTTGCCCCGCTTGGGTTCGCTGCCCTTAAGCCAATCGACGATCATCTGAATTTGCCTACCTAGCTGCCTACTGCGAACTAATTTCTGACCTTCAAACAATGGATTCAAAAAGTTCTTGCCTCGTCATTCGATCTATATTTTCTTAGTAACTGGTTAAGCTTCTTTCTTTGGCTGATCCAGCGATCACAAACTGGGGAAGAGAGGGTGGAAGGAGTAGTAGTCCAAGAGGAGTGAGCCTTAAGCAAAGGCGCGAAGGCAGGGTCAGAGCGCTGTCTTTCTTTTTCTGGATCACTGATGTCTGCCGCCGCTGCTGGCTACTACTTGTTTCATGGCTTGAATTGCAGCGGGAATGAGAGGTCAGCTCAGGCACTCCTCCATCCTTCTCATCTTTCACTCAGAGGCCAAGTTCGATGTGCAGAGAAAAGAAGGGAAAGAAGACTAGGGAAGTCCTCTTACCAAGAAAAAGGAGAGGTAGACTACCAGAGACCTGATGTCGATGTCTCAGCCCTCCATACTTACCCCAGCCTGCTTCCACCCTTCGGCCACGGCTCCGCCTGGAACAGAAAGCGATCAGTCTTTCCGTACACATTTTTGTCAAATAACTTGCGGCGAAGTCAATGAAAACCCAATCTGCCTCTATCCTAGGATAGGGAGGTAGAATGCACTGATTGAAAGAGGGGGTGAGCATGCGTGGCATTCCCTTCAGGCCCGGGAGAGGTTGAATTCTGGCGCTTGCTCTCTTTCAATCAAGTAGTCAGGAGGGGTAGTCCCCCTAGTCGTGCCTCGGCTACTTAAACTACCTATGCCCAGAAGAAAGGCCCTATTCTATTATTCGACAGACCTAAATCATATTTGAGGCTGGAATTATTTAGACTATATAAAAGGGGTGGAGGGTCGGAAAAAGAGGGATTCTAGTTGCTTTGGTCCGAAATCGTGAATTGAGATCTCATTCAAAGAGAAAGATAGCTAATATATGGACTTTCTCCGCTCTAACGAATATTATGGTCCTCATCTTTCTCCGAGGAAGAAGCGAAGGGCTGTTATCCTCATTGGTGCGTCATCCCACCGCTGATAAACACCGGAATAAACAATATTCACCGGTCCAAGAGCACCCTCTCGAGTAAAGGCTTCTACAGTGGGTTGACCAAAATGGGGATCCCAAATTGCATGAGCAATGGGTCTGACGTGTAAGGGGTCCTGTACCCACGACCCAAAATTGCGCTACATGAAAGAGGTTTCCAGACGTCCACAGAAAGATTATTGCGGAAGCAAAAATGTTCTAATAAAAACGTTCCTCAGTAATATCATCATGACTCTCGAAGTCATGCGCGGTAGCAATACCAAACCAAATACGACGAGTAGTGGGGTCTGCCTTGGAAATCTTAATGCCTTGAAAATCCTCCCAGCCATTATCCTACTGCAATAATTCTTGCTAAGAAGAATGCCCATGTTGTGGCAATTCCACCCATAAGGTAATGGGTTACTCCTACAGCACGTCCTTGTACAATGCTCAAGGCCCTAGGCTGAGTAGCAGGAGCTACTTTTCATTTGTGGATTCAAAAAGTTCTTGCCAATAACCATGTCCGCTGAATAGAAACATGAAACTCAAAGCCCAGACAAAATGAGCACGCAAGAAAAAGAGACCATACGCGGATAATGAAGAACCATAAGACTGAATTACCTGAGACGCCTGTGCCCATATGAAATCTCGAAGCCACCCATTAATAGTAATGGAACTCTGTGCAAAGTGTCCTCCCGTGAGATGAGTTACCACCCCTTGATCACTTACAGTACCCCAAACATCCTATTGCATTTTCCGGAATATTACTACCGAAATAGCATTGTATATCTAGAATAGACCTAAGAAAACATGGTCCCAAGCGGATACTTGACATGTTCCTCCGTCCGGAAATGAAAACCAAGATTACCTTTCTCAGGTATCAAACGTGAGCAGCGAGCAAATAGGACACCTTTCAGTAGAATCAATACAATCACATGGATGTAAAAGCATGAATGTGATGTACCAAAAAGTCTTCAGTTCCTAATGAAATCGATAACAAAGCTACTTTTCCGCCTGCTGCTACTAACTCACCACCTCCCCAAGTTAAGCCGGTGCTTGCTGCTGCGCCAGGAGCTGTTGTACCAGGTGCTAAAGCATGAGTGTTTTGTATCAATTGAGCAAAGATGGGTTGCAATTGTATAGCGGTACCTAAAACATATCTTGAGGACACCCTAAGGCACTCATGGTATCATTATGAATATACAAGTCGAAACTATAAGAACCTAGAAATATACACGCCCAATTGAGATGCGATATAATAGTTCTAAGAACATGGTCTAAAAGATCGTTGTATCGAGTAGTTGGATGAGATCTACGTCTCTTACCATCAAAATAGTTGCGTGTGCAGCAGCACCAACTATGAGAAATCTACATGTGATGCGTGAACAAGGAAAGTAGTGTACCATAGTCAATAGCTAAGTATGGATAAGGGGGCATGGAATACATATGATGAGCTACCACAATGGTTAAAGAACCTAACATAGCCAGGTTAAGAGATAATTGAGCATGCCATGACGTTGTTAGGATTTCATAAAGGCCCTTATGAGCCTGACCTGTAAACGGACCCTTATGAGCCTCTAAAATGTCTTTCAGGCCATGACCAATACTCCTATACATATGACCCGCTATCAGGAAAAGAACTGCAATAGCTAAATGATGGTGAGCAGTATCGCTCAGCCGTAGACCCCCTGTTATTGGATCTAATCCTCCGCGAAAACAAAGAAAATCCGCAAGGTCAAAAATGGCCTCAGCAAAACTAGGATAAAGTTGAGCCTGATTTCAGGTAAATGAATGAGGAAGTGGTATCTCTTTAGGGTCCACTCCAGCGTTGAGAAATTGGTTAATCGGTAAAGATACATTCATTTAGTGCCCTGCCCAAGAAAGAGATCCAAGTCCCAGTAACCCTGCTAAATGGTGATTCAACATGGATTCTACATCTTAGAACCAAGCCAATTTTGGGGCTGCTTTGTGATAATGGAACCAACCGACAAAAATCATTAACGCTGCAAAAACCAATGCACCAATTGCGTTACAATAAAGTAATAATTCACTGGTTATTCCGGATGCTCGCCAAATCAGAAAAACCCGGAGGTTATTTGTATTCCTCAGAAACCCCCGCCAACATCACCATTCATATTTCTTGACCCACTATTGGCCATGAGCACTAGGTCGAATGTGAGTAGGATCGCTTAGCCATGCTTCATAATTAGAAAAACGAGCACCGTGGAAGTACATGCCACTCAACCAAAGAAAGATAATGGAGAGTTGATCGAAATGAGCACTAAATACTTTTCCTCTAAATCATTGGTATGACTATCGAAATCGTGAGCATCAGCATGTAAGTTCCAGATCAAAGTAGTAGTATCATGGCCCTTAACTATTGTTTTTGAGAAATGTCCCGGTTTGGCCCCTTCCTCAAAAGACGTTTTTACGGGATCCCTATCTACCACCATTTGCACTTCTTGTTCCGACATACGAATAATCATTGAGTCCTCCTCTTTTCGGACAACACATACAAAGAGACCCGCCAATAGTCAAGTTTTTCGTGAACCTCTAAGAGAGATATTTATGAGAAGTTACCTTCTTTCCTATCTCCTATCAGGGTTTTTTTAGTTATTCACTAGAGCAATTATCAGATGGAAGTTGATTTGGGGCAAGTGTTCGGATCTATCATGACATAGCGATTAGGTGCTCAACGGACCCCCTTTCATCTTTTAAACCTGCGTGACGAGAGATTTTCTTACGCTATTTAATCTATTCATAAATATATAAGTCACCCTATGAATTCGTCGCTTCCATGCAACATAATACCTTATTAGTCTATTACAAGATCATTCATTAATAATTAAGAAGAGACATTTGGATATCCATATTTGATCATTACATTATAAATGGGGTCTCCTTTATCGCGTTTGATTAACAATACTCATTCTATATTTTGTCCCTATCATTTATTCTTATGGGGTGCCCTACTGCTTAATAAACTAATAAATGCTTTTTGAAAGGGATGTAATTCAATTCCTTGATTGGACCCTCTGAGGGGAAAGCTCTATTTTATGATGCTGAGGGGAAAGCTCTATTTTATGATGCACCCAACAACCGAATTCAAAATAGAGTGGGTTTTGATTTGGAAAATATTTGCGATTGTGATCTCCTTGTGATCTTCAACCAATTGTGTGATTCAATATAATTACCTGGAGTCAGCGCTATAGCTTGTTTCCAATACTCAGCGGCTTGATCGAACCAAGCCTCCGCAATTGAAGAATCACCCTGTCGAATGGCCTGTTCTCCTCGGTCGGAATAGGTAAGACCTTTCCGTACTTGAGAGTTTCCTATCTCATAAGGCTCCCCCTTTCTGTGCATAGTACTAATAATATATTCAATATAAATGTCAATATTCCTCCTATAATCGCGAATAGAACTGACAGGGGCTAGTATTTTGACAAGAAATTTCTAGCCGCTTTTCTTTTATCTTAATACCACTAATATTAGTACTCGATAGAAATGGTAACTCCAACAATTTCTTTGTCCTCAACGCCCCAGGAATTAGTCACTTCAGCGATCTTCGATGGCTATACGGGTATCCAAATAAAGTACAAACGAGATGGATGCTTGTTGTCCCAACCATTCTTGTTAGCCCCGATACCGATGAGGGAAAGGGTTCTCACTTTGTTAGAATGTTGTTGATTCCTGGGTCTAGTGCTTCTTCCCCTATGCCGACTATTGGTACTAGTTAAGTGGGATTGACCCACAATACAGAACCCATAGGTGTAACCACAATACAAAAATCAACAATTGAAGCATCTGAGGCTGCATCAGTCGAGGATATACGACAGAAGGAATTGTTACATCTACAAACTTCACCTTCAACAAGCTACGCTTGATTTCCATAATCCTTTATTTCTATCTTGAATCATGTCTCTTTCTCATAAGACTAGGGGCTAAAAAAACAAGAAGAAAATCAAAGCAGTGAAAACTCTCGCTTATTTTCTAATCAGCCTCTGGAATTCATGTGTTAAGCACTCCACGAAAGTCAGGTTTGCTGCCGGCCATAATATCAGGAAATGTGTTAAGCATTAATGTTTCTGCTAAATTATAAGCCAGTTTCTAAGATGTCGTTGAAGGATTCTCCTTTGAGTCAGGATTTCTAATGCGGGACTTTCGCCCGGGGTTCTGACTTAATAAGATGAGAATCAGATCTTGAATAATCTAAAACCCTACTCTTTTTTCTTGGGTCTGTAAAGACATGTGGACTGCCTATCTGCTCTGTCTGCTTTTCTTCCACCTAGGCCCTCGATCCAAGAGTAATATATAGTGGGGCCACTAGGCTTTTTCGAGGTGGTTCAGTCTTCTCTCTGTAAACACCCCCCCAACTGATTTGTCTGACAGAAGGAAAGAAATTCTTATAGATTCCTCCTCTCACCCGCAGTGTCTACCTTTCCTGGACAAGCAAGGCACAAGGATTTCTCAGGTATGGGATTGAAGGGCTCAAAGAAGATCAGATAAAGAAATTCGCCTTTATATATCAAAAAGCAAAAAATCAAGATAAGAAATGGAATTCACCAAATAGACCCCTTGGCATCTATGACCTGGGTCCTCAGTCACAAGCCGAAGGTAGGATGTTCTAAAGTCGTAGTGGTTGGCCCTGATTAGCTGGATGAATTGCGATGCCCCTGAAAAAGAGACCCCACGTTAATTAAGCACTACTAAATTACATATTAGTCTCTTGAATAACTAGCTTTTGAAACTCGCTTACCGCGGTCGCCAATTTCTCTAGGGCCCAGCTATAGCCTAGTATATAAAAGACGGCTTGCTCGCTCCTAGCTCATACGATGTTCTCCACTCTCGTACCCCACTAGATAAGCTCTAACCTTCTCCCTTCCTTCGTCTTAGCTCTGCCTGTCAATTTACTTCTCTTTCTTTAGCTAACCGAAATCAACTCTTGCTTGCCCTCGAAGATAGCACACATTTTCACAATTCTCGGAAAGGTGAAAGAGAGCGGGAAAAGTGAACTAGAAAAAGCATAAGGTATAGACTGAAGTGAAGGAGAAAGAGAGAGCTCGACAAAAGCGATGTATCCCGTGCTCCTTATTTAGCCAGCACTCCAACCCTCAAAGACTGCCTTGCTCTTTTCAGGCAGGCTGAGAGAGTGAGTAGGGAAAGAGCTAAGAACTCACCCTGACTCACTTCTTCTCTTTAAAGCAAGCACAAGTATACATCTTGAATTTGCCCATCTAGTGAGGGAAGGTCTTTAGATCTGCTGATGTCGTTTGCAAAAACCTGACTCGTAAGCTAGTGAAATCGATCCACATGCTACTAGTCTATGGTAAGACAGTGCTTAGTTCCTCTTCGGATATTCAGAAGAGCCAGGGGTTGATAATCAAGCTAGTCAAATATGAGAGCTATGTGTAAAGAGAAAATCTATTTGAGAGAAGTTATGGGGAGAGAGTAGTAACGTTTGAAAAAGTCATCATCAATTTCATTCTATTAGTAAACGAAGTAGGCTGGTTAGCTGCTTCCTTGAATCTACCTGTTCGTTATCAGAATACATTCATATAGTCAGCAAGCCCATTCCAAAAAAGGTGAAAAAAACTTTTAGTAGCACTGCAGTATGGCTTTATGATAAGAAGCTAAGAAAGAGGCATAAAATCACTCTAATAGTACCGCTCTCTATAGTTCTTCAAAACTCGTATGAAAAGCGTCAGAGCCCAATTTCATTCACCAAACGGATGCAGCGCAATGTTGTCTTAATCAGAATCCCCCCATCTACATTGTTCATGACAACTTGATGACAAATGCATTTGACGCCCCCGTACTACCCTAAAGATATACCAAACTGGAAAGTTAGGATATTTACAGAATCTATTTAGAAAGTAGAGAGGCAGATTTGAGATCACCTGGGTATATATACTGAGCAGGCGGGAAAGCGAAAGAGAAAAGTGACAGCGAAAATAGGCTCTCTTTCTGACCCTTGGAATTCTTTCTTGCCTCGTTTTATTCAGCGGGCTTGGTACCATGTCTCCCGAACAATTTTAGTGCTATTGGCACAAGACGATTCCACATATCGAGTTCGGAATGGGATCTGGTGTTTTCACGTCGAACCCTAGTGCCCGCTTTGTCTTGATTGGAGATTGATGAACAAGAAGGCCTATAATATGATGAAAAAACTACATCTTTATGTAGAGATCAAAAAAGAGATAGTGGAAGTATAGATAGACGAGCTTTTTATATATAGTAGATATTAGAGAGAATGAAAGAGGGGGAAAAGATCATCGCGAAGGATTTAATCCAGCCACAGGTTCCCCTACGGCTACCTTGTTACGACTTCACCCCAGTCGCAGACCCCACCGTGGTATGCGCCAATAAGACGACCAAAAGCCTTTGTGACCCCCATGGTACACATAAGGAATGCTTGCTCCTTGGTCCGATGCTTCGGGTGAAACCTATTCCCATGGTGTGACGGGTGGTTTGTACAGGGCCCGGATACATATTCACCGCGGCATGCTGATCCGCGATTACTAGCGATTCCAACTTCATGTTCCCAAGTTGCAGAGAACAATCCGAACTGAGGCAATCTTTCCGGATTCACTCTGCCTTACAGCCTTGCTTCCCATTGTCATTGCCATTGTAGCACGTGTGTGGCCCAACCCATAAGGGCCATGCAGACTTGACGTCATCCCCACCTTCCTTCAGTATCTCACTGGCAGTCCCTCGTGAGTGCGACACACACCTTTTGAAATCGCGGAGCGGGACATAGTACTTTCAAAAAACCACTACGTACCACACCACCGGGTGGCTCGCCTGAGTGCCGAGCACACTAAACAAACTGCCGCCAACTCGACGTCGTCGTAACCAGAAAAAAGCGGAATGCTCACTTCCCCGTCTGACGTCCCCCTAGGTAGGTCTCAGTGGTGAACGAGGGTTGGTGTGGCGGGCCCTGCCTGGAGGTGGGCTCAGGGGTGCGCGGGGGATCCTTAGGCACATGTCTCAGCAACACAAAAAGAGGGTTTCACTCGTTATAGGACTTGACCAAACATCTCAGGACACGAGCTGACGACAGCCATGCAACATCGGTATGAAAGGCCCGGGGCGGTTTTCTTGTTCATATGTCAAGGGCTGGTAAGGTTTTGCGCGTTGTATCGAATTAAAGCACATGCTCCACCGCTTGTGCGGGCCCCCGTCAATTCCTTTGAGTTTCGGTCTTGCGACTGTACTCCCCAGGCGGAGTCTTTCACGCGTTAGCTGGGCCCCTGATCCACATGGACTAAGGGCGAAGACTCATCATTTACGGCATGGACTACCAGGGTATCTAATCATGTTCGCTCCCCATGCTTTTGAAGGATATTGAAATTATCCTCAAGCGCATCACGGAAGCGTGATCATCGTATCGGATACGACGAAGAACGGCTAGTCGCACTAGTTGTTCGGTGCAGCGGAATTTAAAAAATTTATGCGATGAAACCACATGATCCGAGAACCATTCTCATATCGTTTCATATATAACCACAACAAGTATAATGTAATACCTCTTGAAGCGTGGTTGATCGAGTCTCTAAGAGAAGAGACCTCCTGTCTCAAGTCCGATCGTCGGCGAGACTGCTTGCGAGCGCGGGGATGAACCGCGTTGTCCTCGCAATCCAAGAAGTTGATCCAAGCGTGGTTGCTCCTGATCTCGTCACACGAGATCTAATGTCTCCTTCGTGGGCGTAGCACACCAAGAAGACGGAGAAACCAAAGAACGTCGAAGCGGCAGCGCGGTGGCGATGGCGACGACGATTCCCTTCTCTAGGGTATGGTGGACGGCTACCAACAAGAGAGGGAGAGAGGACTGGCGTGTATGAAGAAATGAGGGAGAGAGAGCTCCAATATTGCAAGTAATTAGAGAGCATAGTATGCCTCTATTTATAGAGTTTTGGGATCCATGGATCTCAATCCATGGGACACATAAAATCAATGGGTGAGATTGATTTGTGTCAATCCAATGGCCAAGATTGCTGTTGTCAAAAGCAACAAATTTAGGTCAAAATATATTTGACAAAATCAAATATAATTTACTCCTAAATCAACCCAACAAATAAGGAGAGAAGATACATGGAGATTTCATCTCCATGTACCTTCCAAGTGGACGGCCACACATTCCTTATAGGAATGATGTGCCGCCCCTTGAGATTGCATGGAGATTGCAATCTCATGGAAATCCATGAGATTGCATATCTCCTTGGAATCTCTCTTATTTATTTGCAACAAATTTATTGGGTTTTATTCTCCAAAAATAATTCATAATTATCTTTGAGAATATTGCATTCTTGCCATGGAAAAAATTGTGAATCATATTCACAACCCAAAACAACATATAATTCATATTGTTAATTAATTACACAATGTGTATCCAATACACATAATAATTAATCAACACATATAAATTATAATTAGCTCTCTCTAATACATTATAAATCACATTTATAATATATTATGAATAATTGGATATTTCTATCCACATTATTCTTATCCATAATAATTAAATCACATTTAATTATATTGGATAATTTCTTCATACATTAAGATGATTAAATCACATTTAATCATGATCTTTTCATTGCTTAGATCTCATGGAATTATTCCTGAACCCTTCAAGAATAATGCAATCTCTCCGCAGATACTTGGAGATAAGGACAGGGCGATTGTATTGTTCCACGTATAGTGACTTGGATGTTGAGATCATATCTCAAATCCAGATCCCATGGACCTCCCATTGATGCTTGATCAAATCAAGACCGTAGACCTGATCTTCTCATTGCATCTGAATCTCATTCAGATCAATGTCCAGTTCATGGACTAAGATTAGGTTACTTCTCTAATGAGAGGAGTCACTAAAATCCAAACCTGTTTCATCACTCCCTCGGAATGGAAGCGTCATGGTTATACAATCGTATATGATCAAATCACCCTTCAGGTATTCCCAATACCTGTACATCCTACATATTGGAAGACCTATGATCATCCTGAAGATAAAGATCACTTTTACACTGTCATCTTCAGGGTTAGATCATTAAGTTTCTCAATCTTGGTCACTGGGATTTGGTATAGATCATATGCTTTCACAAAGCATATATCTAACCTTCAAATTCATGTCATGCTTCCAAAGCACGACGACCATGCATGGAATTTGTTTAGTCTCAATACCTCATGAGTGAGCTCATGTCTCCCGGTTCACAAGCGAACCTGTATGATCCCTTTGAGAGATCGTATTACTCATATGTCCTTACATGCACACCAGCTCGCCGGTGTATAGACCTTGGTTAGGTCATCAACCTATTGGTCTGCCAAATGTACACACTCAGACATATAGCAATACATCTGTCTCCGGTCAGAGGATGCATGCCTATGTTGTGACAGTATTCAACGTAGGTCTTCGGTTATCTCGATCTCGTTAAGTCAACCCATTGACTCAACTAACCTGACACCTCCGAATCACTATTCCCATGCAGAGAACCTGCATCAAGAGGTCAGTCAGATATCAACCATATGAGATAGGATTGCCATCTCCTACTCAGGCTGGAGATCATCACTTAATAATCATTTAATGATGCTTGATGAGTCCTCTATCTAACTCCTTAGATATTCATCCAAGCATCAGACTCTATGATTCATCCAATGAATCAACAGTTGTATGATTATCAAGTTGGCCATGGTACATAACCCTTATTGTACAGAGGGACCCTATAGTGCATTCATTCATTAATCTCAGAAAAAAAAGGGAGTGAAAAATAAATCAATAACTTTTATTGATAATTTATTCATTACAATAACATTTATTGTAGAAATGGTTCGCCCGGGGCTCACATTGCTAACAATCTCCCACTAGCCCTCATAACCATTCAGGTACAATCTTTAAACCCATACTCATTACATGCTGGTCAAAAACCTTCTGTGTCAGAGGTTTGCTAAGAGGATCAGCAACGTTGTCGGCAGAGGCTACCTTGGTGATGATGATATCACCACGCTTTTGAATCTCCCGAATGATGTGGTATTTCCTTTCCACGTGCTTGCTCTTTTGATGCCATCTGGGTTCCTTTGCCTGGGCAATGGCTCCCGTGTTATCGCAGAGTAACGGGATGGGAGTATCAGAGGAAACTACGCCAAGCTCCAATACGAACTTGTGCAACCATACCGCCTCCTTTGCAGCATCTGATGCGGCAATGTATTCGGCTTCTGTTGTCGAATCTGCAGTAGTGTCCTGCTTCTTGCTTCTCCAGCTCACAACACCACCATTCAACAAAAACACGAACCTCGATGTCGACTTTCGATCATCAACATCCGATTGGAAGTCAGAATCTATATATCCCAAGACTTGGAGATCACCATCTCCATAGACCAAGATGTAATCTTGCGTCCGTCTTAGATATTTGAATATGTTCTTTACTGCATTCCAGTGTTGCTCTCCATAGCAAGATTGGTAACGACGTACCACTCCCACTGCATGGCAGATATCTGGCCTAGTACACATCATGGCATACATTAAGCTTCCTACAGCTGATGCATAAGGGCATCCAGCCATGGCTTTCTTTTCCTCAACAGTTTGAGGAGCCATTCCTTTAGATAAGTGGATACCATGTCTTAAGGGTAGGGATCCTTTCTTAGAACTATCCATACGGAATCGTTCAAGAATCTTCTTAATGTATCCATGTTGTGACAATCCCAAAATCCTCTTTTCTCGGTTTCTGAACAACTTCAGGCCTAAGATGTAAGAGGCTTCTCCAAGATCTTTCATCTCAAAGGTATGGGACAACCAAATCTTCACACTGGTCATCATCCCTGTATCATTCCCAATGATAAGGATGTCATCTACGTAAAGCACGATGAACACAATGGCGCTCCCACTAGTCTTCTTGTATACACAAGGTTCATCAGGATTTTGCACAAAATCATAACTCTTTATGGTTTCGTCAAATCTGATGTTCCAACTACGAGAAGCTTGTTTGAGCACATAGATGGATTTCTTCAGCTTGCATACTTTGCCATCCTCAGTCATGAAGCCCTGGGGCTGCTCCATGTAGATATCCTCCTCGAGGTATCCATTGAGGAAAGCCGTCTTGACGTCCATCTGCCAGATGTCGTAGTCAAGATATGCAGCTACAGCTAGCAGTGTCCTGATGGATTTAAGCATAGCCACAGGAGAGAATGCCTCATCATAATCGATGCCTTCTCTCTGTGTGTAGCCCTTGGCCACTAGCCGTGCCTTGAACGTCTCTACTTTCCCATCAGGTCCCCTCTTTCTCTTGAAGATCCATTTACACCCAATGGGTTTTACCCCTTTAGGTGGATCCTCCTGGGTCCATACACCATTCTTATGCATGGAGTCAATTTCTGACTTCATTGCTAGCATCCATCTATCCATGTCTTGATCCGCGAGTGCTTCATCAAATGAAGTAGGATCAATGTCAGTCTCACCTGACACATGGAATCCATACCTTTCAGGTGGTGCAACCACCCTCGAACTCCTTCGAAGAGGTATGGGTGTTTCATCTTTATTCATCTCTTCAGTTTCTGGTCTAGGAAGCTCAGAATCCTCAGGGAATTCAATGAGTTCCTCTACTTCATTATTGTCTTGACCTTTAAGGAAATCATTCTCCAGAAACTTCACATCTCTAGAAACAAAAACCTTTTGGGTCTCAGGGTCATAAAATTGGTATTAAATACCATCTTTAACATACCCAATGAAGTAACACTCACGAGAGCGAGATTCTAGCTTACTTGCGTCCACGTTCTTCGCATGGACCAAGCAACCCCAAACCCTCAAGTGATTAACACTAGGTTTGGTTCCATACCATAGCTCATGTGGAGTCTTAGGCACGGATTTGCTAGGAATCTTATTCAGGATATATATTGCAGTCTCTACTGCATATCCCCAGAAACTAAGAGGTAAATGTGCTTTACTCATCATTGAACGAACCATGTCCATGATGGTCCTGTTGCGTCTTTCAGAAACACCATTAAGTTGGGGAGTTCCAGGAGGAGTGAGATTGGAAACAATTCCATTCTCTTTAAGGTATTCCTTGAATTCTTCTGATAGGTACTCGCCACCTCGATCAGATCGAATCCGTTTAATCTTCCTATCGGTTTGGTTCTCAACCAAAGCCTTGAATTCTTTGAACTTTTCAAAGGTTTCAGACTTATGACGTAGTAGGAAGATAAACTCGTATCGCGAATGGTCATCGATAAACGTCAAATAATATCGATATTCATTTCGAGTCGCGGTACTGAAGGGACCACATACATCGGTATGTATTAGGTCAATAATACCTTCGCATCTCGTAACCTTGTTACGGAAAGGCGTCCTAGTCATTTTACCCTGAATGCAATGTTTGCAAGTGGGCAAAGGTTGAACCTGTAGAAATCCAGAGTTCCATCCTTTATCAATCTATTGATCCTATCAACAGAGAAATGACCAAGCCTTTGATGCCAAATCTCATTTGAGATGTTTTTATCCTCTCTGGATCTTTTAGGGTTTTTATTAGTGGTTGTCACATTCATAATACATTTATCAATGCACAACTCATAGAGTCCACCAGAAGTCAAAACACCATCCGCAATATATTTATCATAACGATTTATGACTAATTTATTACAGAAAAGGAAAGAATATCCGCTTCTAACAAGTTTAGATACAGATATCAAGTTCCTTCTGACTTCGGGTACATAAAGACATTCTTTAAGTACTAGGACTCTACCACTAGATAATGATAGTCGACACGTCCCGACGGCTACTGCTGCAACACTTGCATCAGATCCCATCTGGATGACTATCTCCCCTTCCTCAAGACTTCTAGTTTCTAAAACAAATGCAACAAATTGCATACATGAACAGAAGCACCAGAGTCAACAACCCAGCTTCCTTCTCGTCCGATGAGAAAGCTAGTTTCAATGATGAAAGTAGATTTCATACCTGTTGGGGCTTTACCTTTGTCTGAGGACTTCAGGTAATCTGGGCAGTTACGCCTCCAGTGCCCCGGCTTCTTGCAGTGGTGACAGACGTCGGTTTTCTTCGACGCCATGAGAGTGGATGCATTGGAAGAAGAGGAAACACTTTGTCCCTTCTTCTTTCTCTTCTGGGCCGGGCCCTTCCGAGAACCATGCTTCCGACCGCGCTTCCCTTTGACCTGTGCAACCATTGCACTGCCAGCGGTACCATCCTTCTTCATTACGTCTTCTGCAGATTTTAATGCAGTAAGGAGAGCAGCACTTGTCAATTCCAGCTTGTTCATGTGGAATGACACTACAAAGTTATTGAAAGACTTGGGCAATGACAGCAGAATGAAGTCAGCTTGCATGTCTGCATCCATCGTTGCCCCAAGGGTCTCCAGCTTCGACAAGTACCCAAACATTTTGAGTACATATTCACGGACCGAAGTCCCTTCCTGCATTCTACAGCGAATGAGGTCTTTCATAACATTGTACCGCTGAGTGCGGTTAATGTCACCAAACATATTCTTAACATTCTGCATTATTTCCTGACAGGTACTCATCTCCACATGTTGCTTCTGTAGAACATTGGAGAGAGAACCTAGGATATAGCATCTAGCCAAGACATGATCTTCATCATACTTGTCATTAAATGCTTTTTCTTCCTTGGATTTGGGGTTCTCATGCTTGTCCTCGGTGAGCACATAACTTATGCGCTCTGCAGAGAGAACAAGCTCCAAATTACGGATCAAATCCGAGTAATTTGGGCCGGTCAATTGGTTGACCTCAAGAAGCCTACTAAGTGGGTTCAAAGAATTCATTTTCTGAAATTAAGAATGCACTATATTAGAATATAAAAAATATATTCAAATTTATGATATTTGATTAAGTTATTTTAAATCAAATTATTCTTGCATTGCCGACTTTGAAAGTTCATTCCCTTAATCACTTTCAAAGTAAGAGATATACTTACCGCTATATCTCGAGCAAGAATTGGCATTTCCTCTCTATCTTTGTCACATCCCAATAATATGAGAATCTGCGACTCCAATAAAGAGAAGCGGGAACACATTCCGCCTTGCAAGTCCAACTTGTATTTTCCCAATTCGGTCTTTAACACCCGGGCCCACCACCCCTAAGGCGATGTTGACCCGTTGTTAATTGAACCAACCGTCAACAGGAATAGTACTCGCTATGCGCAATCCAATATCGCCCCAATAATATGAGGATCCGATATTGGGGTCACTACGCGTACGGCCTTACTCTTTCGAGAAGCAAAGAGCCCGATCTAGATGCGCTTGCATACGGGAGCTGTCACTTCGGACAGGCGTCTCCCACATGCAATCCGTGGCGACGGAACCCTTCGCCTTGACGGGAGACCATGGATGTCACTTATGTGATCCTCCATATCATATTCAAATTTTAATCAATTACTATGAATCACATTCATATAATTAATTCTTCCAAGGGAAATAACTCTATTCATAATAGAGTGTCTCAATTGGACATAATCAATTTAATCATATTAAATTAATTATCAATCCAATACAATCAATCAAACTTGATTATTTTACTTGAATATATATATATGGTAATATCTCAAAATACGTATTAATTCGAATTTTAATAATTAGAAAAATACATCTTAATCCCTCGGACATTATCCCGGCCCTACCCGCTGTCATGGCCAGTACCGACGAGAGTGGGACAGACCACATACGTTGCAACCCGCTACCCCAATGCTCTCCGACTAGGCACCATATCCGCCTCGGGAAAGGATAATGCCAAATTGATTAATTTGTACTTGAGATGATCATCGGTTCTTCAACGGAAATTGTACCATATAGTAATAATCAAAACATTTTTGATTATAAGGAAATTTGCTAAACAAATTCCCAAATCCTATTCAAGCATCAAGTTTGAAAGATTGTGGTTTCCAATTATGATTTAGATCATATCTTAATCAATTAATTGGTTGGGGCCAAGTCAATTAGGCAAATAATCATGTTTCATTATTTCATAAATATTTTCAAGATTATTTCACGAAATTAACAATTTAATTTCGCTAATTGACAATCACTTGGTTCTAGATTAGGAATGTAATTTCAGTAAGGACCCCTACTCACTAAAATTAACATATCTCAATCAATTTAAATCCAAATTAAGCAAACTCAATTTTCATAGATTGCTAACTTGATTTAGATCAGAACCTAAGTGGAGTTGCACGCATTTCGAAGCAGATGATAACAGTAATTAACTCTTTAATCATGTTAAAATCTACTGTTCCCGCAACAGTGCATACATGTTCATTAAAACAACCATATCTTGAGCATACGAAATCCGATTTACGCAAACTCAAATCCTATGGTTTCCTTATTTAATGGAGAACATTATTCAAGTATTAAATTCGTGTTTAAATAATTTAAACAGTGCCGAATTTATCTACTAAACAGATCTGCGAAATCAAATGCGATGAAAACTTTCGCGACCTAAACGAACCCAATTCGTCCTCGGTTTTTCGAATCATATTCGAAACTGTCGACCTAAGGCTCTGATACCACTTGAAGGATATTGAAATTATCCTCAAGCGCATCACGGAAGTGTGATCATCGTATCGGATACGACGAAGAACGACTAGTCGCACTAGTTGTTCGGTGCAGCGGAATTTAAAAAATTTATTCGATGAAACCACATGATCCGAGAACCATTCTCAGATCGTTTCATCTATAACCACAACAAGTATAATGCAATACCTCTTGAAGCGTGGTTGATCGAGTCTCTAAGAGAGGAGACCTCCTGTCTCAAGTCCGATCGTCGGCGAGACTGCTTGCGAGCGCGGGGATGAACCGCGTTGTCCTCGCAATCCAAGAAGTTGATCCAAGCGTGGTTGCTCCTGATCTCGTCACACGAGATCTAACGTCTCCTTCGTGGGCGTAGCACACCAAGAAGACGGAGAAACCGAAGAACGTCGAAGCGGCAACGCGGTGGCGATGGCGACGACGATTCCCTTCTCTAGGGTATGATGGACGGCCACCAACAAGAGAGGGAGAGAGGGCTGGCGTGTATGAAGAAATGAGGGAGAGAGAGAGCTCCAATATTGCAAGTAATTAGAGAGCATAGTATGCCTCTATTTATAGAGTTTTGGGATCCATGGATCTCAATCCATGGGACACATAAAATCAATGGGTGAGATTGATTTGTGTCAATCCAATGGCCAAGATTGCTGTTGTCAAAAGCAACAAATTTAGGTCAAAATATATTTGACAAAATCAAATATAATTTACTCCTAAATCAACCCAACAAATAAGGAGAGAAGATACATGGAGATTTCATCTCCATGTACCTTCCAAGTGGACGGCCACACATTCCTTATAGGAATGATGTGCCGCCCCTTGAGATTGCATGGAGATTGCAATCTCATGGAAATCCATGAGACTGCATATCTCCTTGGAATCTCTCTTATTTATTTGCAACAAATTTATTGGGTTTTATTCTTCAAAAATAATTCACAATTATCTTTGAGAATATTGCATTCTTGCCATGGAAAAAATTGTGAATCATATTCACAACCCAAAACAACATATAATTCATATTGTTAATTAATTACACAATGTGTATCCAATACACATAATAATTAATCAACACATATAAATTATAATTAGCTCTCTCTAATACATTATAAATCACATTTATAATATATTATGAATAATTGGATATTTCTATCCACATTATTCTTATCCATAATAATTAAATCACATTTAATTATATTGGATAATTTCTTCATACATTAAGATGATTAAATCACATTTAATCATGATCTTTTTATTGCTTAGATCTCATGGAATTATTCCTGAACCCTTCAAGAATAATGCAATCTCTCCGTAGATACTTGGAGATAAGGACAGGGCGATTGTATTGTTCCACATATAGTGACTTCGATGTTGAGATCATATCTCAAATCCAGATCCCATGGACCTCCCATTGATGCTTGATCAAATCAAGACCGTAGACCTAATCTTCTCATTGCATCTGAATCTCATTCAGATCAATGTCCAGTTCATGGACTAAAATTAGGTTACTTCTCTAATGAGAGGAGTCACTAAAATCCAAATCTGTTTCATCACTCCCTCGGAATGGAAGCGTCATGGTTATACAATCGTATATGATCAAATCACCCTTCAGGTATTCCCAATACCCGTACATCCTACATACTGGAAGACCTATGATCATCCTGAAGATAAAGATCACTTTTACACTGTCATCTTCAGGGTTAGATCATTAAGTTTCTCAATCTTGGTCACTGGGATTTGGTATAGATCATATGCTTTCACAAAGCATATATCTAACCTTCAAATTCATGTCATGCTTCCAAAGCACGACGACCATGCATGGAATTTGTTTAGTCCCAAACCTCATGAGTGAGCTCATGTCTCCCAGTTCACAAGCGAACCTGTATGATCCCTTTGAGAGATCGTATTACTCATATGTCCTTACATGCACACCAGCTCGCCGGTGTATAGACCTTGGTTAGGTCATCAACCTATTGGTCTGCCAAATGTACACACTCAGACATATAGCAATACATCTGTTTCCGGTCAGAGGATGCATGCCTATGTTGTGACAGTATTCAACGTAGGTCTTCGGTTATCTCGATCTCGTTAAGTCAACCCATTGACTCAACTAACCTGACACCTCCGAATCACTATTCCCATGCAGAGGACCTGCATCAAGAGGTCAGTCAGATATCAACCATATGAGATAGGATTGCCATCTCCTACTCAGGCTGGAGATCATCACTTAATAATCATTTAATGATGCTTGATGAGTCCTCTATCTAACTCCTTTGATATTCATCCAAGCATCAGTTTCTATGATTCATCCAATGAATCAACAACTGTATGATTATCAAGTTGGCCATGGTACATAACCCTTATTGTACAGAGGGACCCTATAGTGCATTCATTCATTAATCTCAGAAAAAAAGGGAGTGAAAAATAATCAATAACTTTTATTGATAATTTATTCATTACAATAACATTTATTGTAGAAATGGTTCGCCCGGGGCTCACATTGCTAACATCTTTCGCACCTCAGCGTTGGTAGGGATCCAGAGAGTTGCATTCGCTTTTGGCCTTCCTTCGTGGATCTAAGGATTTCACCCCTACACACGAAATTCCACTCTCCTCTATCTCACTCAAGTTCATTGGTTTCGAGAGCATTCCGCCACTTTTTCGCGACTTTCACTTGCACAAGGCCCGATGAACCGCCTACGTACCCTTGATGCCTAGTCATTCCGAAGAACACTTGCCCCCCCCCCCCCGGTCTTACCGCGGATGTTGGCACGGAGTTAGCCGGGGCTTCTTCCTCGAGTCCTGTCATGATCGCGCACTTGACGAAAGAGCTTGACAAGCGGCTATGCCCTTCTTCACTCACGCGAGATTGCTGGATCAGGCTTGCGCCCATTGTCCAAGATTCCCCACTGCTTCCCCCCGAAGGAGTCCGGGCCGTGTCTCAGTCCCAGTTACACTGATCATCCGAAAAGACCAGCTAAGCATCATTGGCTTGGTCAGCCTTTACCTAACCAACTACCTAATACTACGTGGGCTCATCAAACAATGCTTTCTCAGCTTTCTTCAGGATTTAGCCCGAACTGTTCGGCAGATTCCCATGCCTTACGCACCCGTTTGCCACTTTGTTCTCAACTATTCCCAGCAAACAGAGGCCGAGGGGGGATGCCCACGCACTGCCCCTAATATATGGGAGGTAGAAAACGAGACTGGGAGCCTTCTAATTGAAAGTTAACAAAAGGTGCGCCATTAGAGGGGCCCGACTCGAAAACAACGTTCGAGTTGCATGTGTTAAGCATCTAGCGGGTGTTCCTTCTGAGCCAGGATCAAACTCAGATTTTGATCTTGATTTATCTTCGGGGGCCCTGAAGTGGTAGAACTTGGTGAACTGGGCAAAGAAAAAGCTGGGTTAGATAAGAGAAGAAATAATCTATGGAATTTTGTAGCCCGCGTCAAGTTTCTAACTCAAATCTGAGAGAACTGTTGCGAAACGAGAAATTTTTTCTTCTGATTTTGCTTATGGAAATAGAGTCTCCATGCCGAAAAGCAGAAGATGCCCACTTTATATAGTCAAGATAGGGGCATCTTTGGCAAGCGAACCCTCTCCGAGAGTCGCCAACTCGTACTATATATCCAGGCGGCTCATATGTAATAGATATTAGTTGCGATAATCAAATTAGAGAAAGCCCTTCCTCTTGGACGTACTAGATTTTGCAGCGGAAGACTTGCCTCGTCAGTACGCCTCCTTTTGTACCGATCCTGTCTTTCCCGCTCTGATAGTGCCTCCCGAATAGAACTAGATAATATACAGTAGCGATGCAAGGGAAAGCTGAGCCCTGGCCTACCTTCGTGCACCGAATTTGCATCGAGTCGCAGACTAACGTCAAATCAAAAAAGCTTTGAGGGGACTCGGAATAGTCCATTCGGGACGAGGGGGCTAGACGAAAGGATTCCTAGCTAATGAGTCAAGCGACTAAGCAAAGGAAGGACTATGGTTGGGAGTGGGCGAGGCATCTATCTAGTTCCCTGGGGTGGGAAGCGGCACTTGCATTAGATGACTCAAGTCGATCAATTGATCGTGAATCAAAAGTCGTCGGGGCGAAATAGATCGAACATCGATCGCATCGTAATGCGCGCCCGAAAAAGCCACGACACAAATTCGGAAACTGTGAAACGGACTGACACCGCAACGAGATCCGATTCGACAAAACAAGATCAACGGAATCGTCTGTTCATCAATCGGATATTGTGATATTTTTAATTTGTGAAATTTAAACCCAAACCGAAACCGTATCTCGAAAAAAATTGGGTATTCTAACCTGATCGAAAGTATATCAATATTGTACTTATTTTGGTCGTCATTCGGAGACGATCAAACTGATATATCGTGCGTCAAAATCCGACATTCGAAGCACACGTACGGACATAATTAAACATCTCAAAAATAATAATAGTAAATAGTTGTTGTAACAGATTTTGAATTCCAGTAAAAAAAAGAGTATAAAATTGTAATATGACATCATCAATTTGACATCAACATGATGATTGTCAAAACTGGTCATTTGGTAAAAAAATATAAAAGAGGAAATGAGGAAGGTTCTAGGAACCTTCCCCACTCCTACTTCTCTCCTTTTCCCTCTACTAGGAAACACTACCCGCGCTTCGCTGCGGGCAAAGAATTTAATTATATAAGACGCAAAAATGGATATGTGATAATTTATGAAAGATGCAAAATGAAAATAATCAACTTTAGTGGTCGGTAGAATTGATTCTCAAATACTAATTATTAAAGTTATGTTCATTTTCATTACAATACTAATAATCCTTTTACTTTGTCATACTATATAACTTGAGAAGATGACGAAAAATCAAGATGTTTTATTTATACGCAATTGATAGTATGTATGTGATAATTTATTAAAATTGTAGAAGGAAAATAATCAATGTTAGTGGATCACATACAATAGTTGTGCTAATTTTCATCACAATAATAATAGGTGCTTTATAACAGTTTATAACTTGAGATTATGAAGAAGAATCGAGATGTTTTACTTATATAGTATTGACAATATGAATATGTGATAATTTCTGAAAGATAAGGAATGAAAATAGTATATTCTATTGAGATCTAAAAAATAATTTTCCATTAATAATGGTTAAAATTATATTCTTTTTTGTCACAATAATTATCCATTTCTTTGCCGCACTATATAACTTAAGAAGATGAGGTAAAATTCAGATGTTTTAACAAAATATTATCTAAAAAATCATATCAAATCACAGTTCACAAAGGAGAGTCGTAAAATATATATATATAAAGTAAATATATGTAATACTTGCGGATAATGGATGTAAATAACTAAGGTAAATAAGCAAATTATAACAACATTTAACAATGTAGTAAACAACGATACAAAGTGGAATCTACGATAAGATAAAAATTGTACTTTAATTGAAGATCTCTCCTTGTAGGATACATAAATGACAATCTATTTGGCATATATATACACTCAGTCATTTATGATTTTAATGAATATTTTTGTGACACAAGAGTTAGGGTAAAGATAATATGGAGAGAATTATTAGATTAATTTCTTTAGAATGTATTTTACCATACATATAGAATTAAAATTAATGGAAGGTTTTTATCCAAGGTATTCAAATATGTATGAAAGAAAATAAAAAGACCTAGAGAGATCTAGATAAATTTTCCTTCTTAAAATTTCATTCATCAACCATTAAAAAATATTTTGAAGCTATGGATCGAGATTCTATATTCTATAATTAAGATACATCTCTTTAAATTCTGCATATGAACGAATATTTTCTATTGTGCACTTGTAGGCAAGAACAAATGCATTATGTATACAAAGGTAACACTAATATTAATACCACGTCATTTAGTCTACAAAGTTAGAATTCAAAATTCAATCAAAATATCGATTTTAAATATTGATTTTTCACATGAAATAATATTTGTATGGAATATATTTTAACTATATCTTTTTTATATAACTTTGTGAGATGGATCATCATGCACAATCACATGTTAATTTGATAATAAGTTAATATCATATATATATATGTATTTATTTATTTATTTATTTCTTTCTTTTAGCAAATTTGATTAATAAGGTTGGATTTTAAATTAATGGATAAATCAATGCTCCATATAAGGATAAATCTTGTTAGGATATTTAGTCTGTTCAAATTAATTTTTTATATGTAATATTTATTGTTTGCTTAGTATGGAGTATAATTTAGAAAATATTTTCAATCGTCCAATTATAGAAAAATATAATAATACTATAATTTAGTATCATAGGTGGTATATTGCATTGGTGGTCAATGTCAAGGTTTAAAAAACCGGATCGGACCGGCCGGTCGGACTGGGAATCGGCCCCGACCCGATCGGTTTGACCGGTTTTAGGTAATTAATTTAAAAAAAAAGAAAATAAAAAACCGGGTCAGACCGGTGGTCGGACCGGGTTGACCCAGGCCGTTAGACTGGGTTGACCCAGATTGACCCGGATTTGATGGTTTAGTATATTTTTAAAGAATAAAGGTTTAAATAATTAAATAATATGGTTTTTATCACTTGTATCCTTCTTAAATTCTACAATTTCATGTTCGTCCCTCTCTTTTTTGGAATATAACTTGTGCCACTACTTTTTTGGGGTAATTTTCTAAAAGCAACTACAAATAAATTATTACAATATTATATTCATATATAATGCTAGAAAATGTGACTACCTATTGTAGAGTTTTATTCGAAATAGACAATCATGTTTTTATGTCGAAAGATTTGACATTTTAAATGATTATTTCATTGATATATAAATACATATTTACATATATCTATCCGGTTTTATCATTTAAAAAAATCGGCTCGACCGGTCGGACCAGTAAATTAAACCCGGTTCGGTTTTTTCCGAGTCGATATGAATGATGACATCATGCTGACATCATCACCGGTCCGATCGGACCGGACCGGCCAGTCGGACTGCGAATCGACCCCGACCCGGTCGGTTCGACTGGTTTTAGGTAATTAATTTAAAAAAAAGAAAATAAAAAATCGGGTCAGACCGGTGGTCGGACCGGGTTGACCCGGGCGGTTGGACAAGGTTGACCCAGATTGACCCAGATTAGATGGTTTAGTATATTTTAAAAATAAATAAAGGTTTAAATAATTAAATAATACGGTTTTTATCACTTGTACCCTTCTTAAATTCTACAATTTCATGTATGTCCCTCTCTTTTTTGGAATATAACTTGTGCCACTACTTTTTGGGGGTAATTTTCTAAAAGCAACTATAAATAAATTATTACAATATTATATTTATATATAATGCTAGAAAATGTGACTACCTTTTGTAGAGTTTTATTCGAAATAGACAATCATGTTTTTATGTTGAAAGATTTGACATTTTAAATGATTATTTCATTGATATATAAATACATATTTACATATATCTATTCGGTTTTATCATTTAAAAAAAATCGGTTCGACCGGTCGGACCAGTAACATAAGCCCGGTTCGGTTTTTTTCGAGTCGATATGAATGTTGACGTCATGCTGACATCATCACCGGTCCGATCGGTTTGGACCGACGGTCCGACCCAGTTGGACCAAACTGAAGACTAACCGGTTCAATGTCCGGTCCGATTTTTAAAACCTTGGTCAATGTATCTTTCATATATTCTAATAATCACCTCACATGTACTAAAAATCCAATATGTAAATTATTCTTTGAATAATGAGGTAAAGTTACGAAACATTATTAAAAATGACATTTCGAATGATACTAAAAAAGAACATTTATAAAGTTGACGTATGAAGTTTAAATGAAAAATGTCATTCAATGACACCATCACAAACATGGTACAAAATTTAGATGGAAAGACATATTTAAGTGAGAGAAACATCATTATGATAAATCTTAATATAGTAATACGGATGTTAGAGAAAATGAGAACAATATATAGAAAGAAATTATTTTTTTAGGATGAGAATCAATATTGGAAAGGATAGCGATTGCATAGGGACGGTGAGAGGAACTTTCGTTGATTTTAATTACTTATTATATAAAGAGAGAGAGGTGGGGGATCGTCCAGGGAGAGATTAAGGCCCTGTTCGTTTGGGGTATAAGGAGGAATGGAATAAGGAGAATAAGCCCCCAACACGCTTCCCCGTGGTACGACTATTCCCCATTATTTCATCTTATTTCACTCTTATTCCTATCTTTATCCCACCTTAGCTACCTTTATTTCACCTTATTCTCCTTATTCTTATCCTCCAGCCGAACGGAGAATAGACCCTTATTCCCCTTATTCCCCATCTTTATTCCTGCTTATTCTCCTACCGAACGGGCCCTAAGTGTGGCGGCTGAAACGTTTTACTGTTGCATTGAGAGGAGAGTGGGAGAATTACACACGGCAAATTGTTGGAGCGAGAGAAAAGTGGATCACGGGAAACCACATCCCTCTCTCTCGCCGCTCAAGATAGATAGGCAGCCTGTCCACGTGTCCAAAAGCTGGGTGAAAACCCAACTTTAATATATGTAATAGATTTTAACGAGAACCTTTTTCCCATTCTGTTTCCTATCCTCTCATCTTCTTCCTATTCTCACCTCCAACGAGAGAAGAGCCTCCATTCCTCTTATCTTTTCTTTCTCCTAAATCCTCTCTTCGTCGTTTTCTTTATTTTCTCCAAATGGGTGAAGAACCATGATAAAATCTCCTATTTTTTTCAAAGCCACTGGAGATCTCCAGCCTTCTTTCCCTGGGTTGTTACTACAACCTTCTCTTCTGTTGATGTGCTACTTCAAGAGCAGTAGCTGCTAGAGTTGTAGCCTGTAATCTCCATTTTTCAAGCAAGGGAACTACTGCTCCTTGCTCCTGGACAATTGCCACTGCATACAACAGTTTGGAGCCCAATTTTGCATCTCAAAATTTAAAACTAAGGTACAATCCTAACCTTTTCTTTTGCTGTCATGCATGGGTTATCACCTGTGATTTTTTTAGAAACCTGGGACCATCTGTCAGAAATAAGTTTCAAAAAAATTAATTTTAGGTTTAAGATTGGATTAGGTAATCAAGTAAGTGTTTACGAGGGAGAATCAATAATGATAAAATTTTTAGTGCCAGTCATGGTGAACCTTATGCCTGACTGTGCGAGGGCGTGGTGACTCTCACCTCGGCGGAGGAAAGGAAGCCCAGTTAGAGCAGTGGCCGCCAAGTGCGCGGGTTCAGGATCCCGATCTTTTACACGGGTTTACGTGAGCTCGCAGTATTTTTACGCCTCGTTGGGATCCCGACTTTTGATCACGACCCTTTTGTTTTAGGTAACCCATGCGGGGGATCCTCCCAGTTTTACGTACGAGCTCGTTCGTCCGTACTAGTCGACTATTTTCTAGAGTGACTTTTTCGGAAAGTCTCTCATCCGTCTCAGTGACGCAGTTTTGGAGTAGACCTATCCCTCTACTGGATCACACTTCCAATTAGAGGGCGAGGCGGAAGAGCATTTATAGGCTACTTCACCGCTTGGGTTTTTACTTTCGCCAACAGACTTGCGATTCTACATCCATATCATCCATATCTACATCTAAATCATATAAAGTTACATCTGAGATAGTTACAATTGAGGTTTGGAGGAAATTACAATTGAAATTAAGTTGATTGGAAGTGACTATAATCTGATTCAAAATCCCTATAAGTTAGTGGACGTGTTGGGAACTTAGTTAGGATGCATTAGACAACACTGCATGCCTACGGAAGCACTCCTACCCTAATGTATTATTCACGCCTTAGAGTCATAATGTGAGGTTATACTCTGATCAAGATCACAGACTATCCGCTAAGAATTAAATAAATCATTGTACCTTCCCATCTCATCGTTCCCATCATTAAATTCACAAATATGATCTCTTATGAGAATAATAAATGCATACTTATGATCAATCAATTATAATAGAAATATGTTATATATTAGAAATAATTTTTAATGGCTGATCATGGGAGGTGCTTACTAGAAATTTGGAAACTTTTTACATATGCAAGTAGAAATAATTTTTAATTTGAGTTGTTCCTGCCTTTCTACTTGCTTGCTTTTTAATAGAATAAATGGCTGCTTAATTTTTTTAAAGTTCTTGAGAGGTACCAGCGCCCGCTGACGCCTCTTCTTTCTTAAACATGTTTTGGCAGGTAAAAAGCCTGTTGCTCAGTAGCTATTGATGATCACAGGCGATAGAGTATATAACAGACGGTATGTTCCTTTTTGTTTCAGTTTTATTTTCTCTTCTGTATATATATATATATATATATATATATATATATATTGGGACACATGCATGAATGAACTGTTAACTTCTGATATACATGTATTGATATTTTGAAAATGAATGCAATGAAATGTTGGTGGCTTGTTTTTGTTGAATCTGATGAATGTGTTTTGGATCGTTATATGCAAATATAACAACGCGAAAAAATTTGAGGGATGCCAAGGAATGTAATATTGCGTATACGGTGTAAACGGGCACCCGGATTTGAGGGGGTTCACAGTTGGCATGTGAACCATATATATTTGCAGAAAATGGTTGTAACAGAAATGAAAATGCTAAGGTGGATGTGTGGACAAACACACCTAAGGATCAGATTCGGAATGATGCAATCAGATAAAAAAGTTGGTGTAGCTCCAATCGAGGATAAAGGATGCGAGAAAACTGCTTAAGATGGCAAGAAGTATTGGAAAGAAACTATACGGAGGGATTTTAGTTTTATGGATATAAGCTGGGGATTGACCGAATATAGATCTGAATGGAGGCAAAGAATCCATGTAGCTGACCCTATTTAATTGTGGGAAAAAGCTTTGTTGTTATTGTTGTTTAGGGTTCCCACTTAGGAGCCCTCTTCAAACGCACGTCGCCCAATCATGGTTCATAAATGCGGTATGCGGTATTCGTTCGGTCATACAGGTCTTAAAGCGAGTAAGCAGATACGCGGAGGAGTATACGGAAGTATATGCGGTTTATGCGATTTATATGATTTTAATTTAAAATATAAAAAATACATTAATAAAATGTGATTATATAAAAAATTTGACGATCTAACAAAATCCAAAATCAAAAATATCAAATAAGATAATATAATCAATAAGTATATATGCATGATATTACAAATTGATTGTTTTTTAGCGTATACTTTGAATTTAATGCATATATATACACATACAAATTAGGATTCAATAGGAAACACATAAAATCTATAAGAAAACCTTTAATGCATATGTAGATTATATAGATAACTGAAGCTAAAGAATAATCATAGGTAGACAAATCATACACGAAAAATTATACATATATATGGATCTCCAAGGGACAAAACTTGTTGACACAAAATATAGGAAAAAATTGTAATTGCATATAAAATTTTTTCGAAGCATAAAAATGTAAAGTGATATACTTTTAGTCATTTATTTCATATTTTATTCGAAGAAATAGAATGAATTTCATCAGATAAAAAATTCAAAAGATAGTAAACACTTCATCAATAAGTATTAGGATTATGAACAATGGAAAGATATGGATATGAAAAAATGCCTTATATTATATTCACAAATACGACATATACGAGAATAATGAAAAGATGCATCAATGGAAATGATAACATAAGAGTTGATCGAATAAAAATTGAGTTAATGTGTCATCAATATGTTATGGATTAAACAAAAAAGACGCACGAATCATATATGAAAGTGTCTTGTTCAGATATGTGTCCGCATATGCGGCCACATATGCCGCATAGTCAGACCGCATATTGCGACATTTGACATATGTGCTTCGGTCAAGTGATCGATTATGCATATGCGGCCGCATGGACTGCATTTCCGAACATTACACCCAATGGGATTCTGCTCCTCGAGAGGGTCCCGTCGTCCATGGTCATCTTCATCACCAGGAGGGGGTTGCAGGGGCTGTGTGCGAGCACAAGCATTGCCAAGAGGGAGGCCCCCGCCTGGAGGCGATGGTGCACGTTGGAGCATGCGAGAGGAGCCAAGGAGAAGGGCGTTGCTGCCTTCAGGGGGCTCTGCCATGGAGCTCCTCTCGCTAGAGTTGTGTTGCCCCTCGATGGGGGCCCATGCTTGTAGATCATGGAGACGATAGGAGCTCGCCGTCAAGAGGGGAGAGATGTTGCACCACTGGGATCCAAGATGTGGCAGGTTGTAGATAAGTGCGACTTGGATCAATCGCTTCATGGAGATGTCGCTTGGAAGAGGTCTATTGTGCGTGCAAGATCTATTGTGCGCGCGATGCGTCGCTGAAGGGGCCTTCGCCTAGAGGGGAGATGCAGCACGGAGGGGATTTGGGTCTACCGTATAAAAAGGTGGTTGCATCTCGAGGGCCACCATCGAACTGGAGATACCAAGATGCAGCGCCGCCTGTGCTACGCGAGAGATGCACCGCCATGAGGTTTGATGGCCCCTTACGACATGGATGCATGTGGATGCACTCTGCCTGGAAGCTTTCACATCGATATGGAGGTTGGTGTTCTTGTTGTTGCTGCTGCTGGATCTTTACTCGATCTTCACGTGTTCGTGATTGTAGATTTAGGGTTTCAGAAAACCCTAGATGCCTTTTCAAAGTTGAACCAAAAAATGTAACAAAAATCTTTAGAATCTTCATCAAAATCTTCAGAATCTTTGTGACGATCATCAGAATATGCAAGTTTAGGGTTTCAAGAAAAAACCCTATAACTTGATCTTGACAACCATGATCATGAACAAACAATAATAGATATGCATAAATCGATCTTCCATAAATCTATGATGGCAGGAATTTAGGGTTTCAAGAAACCATAAAACTTTATTTCACAAAAAAAAGAAACCCTAAAACTAAAACACGAACTTGACCAACAACAACAACAAAGCCTTTTCCCACAATTAAGTAGGGTCGGCTACATGGATTCTTCGCCTTCATTCATATATATCTTGAGCCAATCCAGGGCTTATATCTACAAAACTAAGATCCCTTCGTATGGTCTCTTTCTAATACTTCTTGAGCCGTCCTCGCCCTCTCTTAGCCGACTCAACATCCCAACACTTGCATCTCCTAACTGGTGCATCAGTTGATCTTCTTTGCAAATGTCCAAACCATCTTAAGCGGTTTTCTCGCATCTTATCCTCGATTGGAGCTACACCAACTTTTTTTCTGATTGCATCATTCCGAATCCGATCTTTACGTATGTGTGTGTGTGTGTGTCCACGCATCCATCTTAGCATTTTCATTTCTGCTACATTCATTCTCTGCACATGTCTATGGTTCAAAGGCCAACATTCAGATCCATAAAGCATAGCAGGTCTCACGGCTGCTTTGTAAAACTTTCCTTTAATCTTTAAAGGGATTTTCTTATCACAGAGAACAACGGAGGCTCTTCTCCACTTTAGCCAGCCTGCATTTATTCTATTAGTAACATCTCCATCAATTTTCCCATCATGTTGCAGAATAGATCCCAAATATCTAAAGGAATCTCTCTTCTGAATGTTATCATCACCAATCTTCACCTCGATTCCTTCACCATTGCTTCCATCAAAGGTGCACTCCATATATTCCGTCTTAGCCCTACTTATACGAAATCCTTTAATCTCCAACTCATGTCTCTAGATCACAAATTTCTCATTTACTCCATCTCTAGTCTCGTTAATTAACAAAATATCATCAGTAAATAACATACACCAAGGTAACATCCTAAATGTGACTGGTCAACTCGTCCATAATCAAAGTAAAAAGAAATGGACTCAAAGTAGAACCTTGATGTAAACCAATGTTGATGTCAAAATATCCAGTCTTCCCACACGGGGTCCTTACACAAGATAAAGCCCTATCATACATGTCCTTTATGAGGTTAATATATAGGATAGGTATTTGCTCTTCTCCAACACTATCCACAATATCTCTCGTGGGACAGAATCATAAGTCTTCTCCAAATCAATAAAGATCATGTGGAGTTTCTTCCTTTTAGCTCTATAAATCTCCATTGTCTTCCTCAGCAAATGGATGGCTTCAGTTGTTGAACGACCTGACATGAATCCAAATTGGTTTTCTTTTACATTGGAAATTTGCCTCAACCTTTTTTCGATCACATGTTCCCAAATTTTCATAGTGTGACACATCAGCTTGATACCTCTATAATTTGAACAATTTTGACTATCTACTTTATTCTTATAAAGAGGCACCACGATACTCCTCCAATCTTCAGGCATTTTCTTGCTTCGTCACATAACATTGAATAGATTCGTAAGACAAGTCAAACACCTAAAAGTCTCCATACTTCTACAGGGATGTCATCCGGTCCTATACCTTTTCTCGGTCTCATAACCTTCAAAGTCTCCTCTACTTCATTTCTTTGTATCCGTCTATAGCATGCATGATTCAAGTAACTTTCACTACAAGCTAGATCACCCAAAGTGATGTCTCTATTTCCTTCCCCAATGCAAAGTTTATGGAAGTACCGCTCCCATATAGTCTTTATATCCTTCTGAGTAACAAGCCCATGACCTTCCTCGTCCTTAATGCATCTCACTTGAGAAAGGTCTATGGTTTTTCTTTCTCTTGTTTTGACCAACCTGAATATATCATTCTGTTCCTCCTTAGAGTCGAGATTTTTATACAAAACTTCATAAGCTTTTGACTTAGCTTCGCTTACGGCCTTCTTTACTTCCTTCTTTGCTTCCTTCTTTGCTATTTTGTAGTTTGTGACAGTTTCCTCTGTTCTATCCTTAGACATAGCTTTAAAGCAAGTTCTTTTTATTTTTAGCTTCTCTTGCACCCCTTCACTCCACCACCCAAGGTTGCAAAAATCAGTAGTTGGTGCTCGATCGGTTGGGACACTGACTAAGGATTAATCGGCAGTCGGACGACTAATCGGATTTAGTCAGACTTTAATGGGCTTTGAATTTTATGATTATTTTAAATATATAACTTATTTTTATAGATATATTTACACAGATTTTGTATATTTTTATACTATCATCATAAAATAAAATTAGTAATCGAACTTAAATAAAACACTGAGTATATTATAATAAGTTTGCTTATAAAAAAAGCAAAACATATAAGAATATGGTATCTCCAAGTAAAAAATTGGTTGACTGGTGTACCTAGTCGGAATTAGTCGGTACTCAGTCGGCCAACCCATTGACTAGACTAGTCGGACCTACTAGTCGGGCCAGTCGGGCGACTTTTACAACCATGCCACCACCAAGCCTCCTTTTGACATGGAGCTCCTCCCTTTGACTCGTCTAACATCTCTTTGGCTACCTTTCGAATACAAGATGCTACTGTCTCCCGCCTCTCGTTTACACTACCGCTACAATCCCAAGATAAGTCTTCTAAAACCGTCTCTCTGAAGCTCGCTTGCTTCAGTGGAAGAATCCACCATCTAGTTCTAGTTATCTTAGAAATCCTCATTTTCTTTACCAACCTTTTCATTTGTACGTCTAAGATTAACAAACAATGTTGGGTTGTCAAACTCTCTCTTAGGATTACTTTGCAGTCTTTACAACACAACCTATCTCTTCTGCTTAACACAAAGTAATCTATCTGTGTTCTAGTTGGTCCACTCTTATAAGTAATTAAATGTCCCTCCCTCTTCTTGAAGAGAGTGTTTGCTATGAAAAGATCATATGCCATTGCAAAATCCAGAATGGCTTTTCCCTCTTCATTTCTATCCCCAAAAACATGTCCTCCATGAACACTAGCATATCTTGAAGTATCTTTTTCCCACATGTCCATTAAGATCTCCACCTATGCAAATCATCTCTCTTTGTGGGATTCTTTGTAGACTCTTATACAAATCCTCCTAAAAAGCTTGTTTAGTCCTTTCATTTATACCAATTTGCGGTGTATAAACTGAGATGATATTCAGAATTTCTTCTTAAAAAAATGAACTCGACTGATCTTAAAAAAAATTGAGAGTAAATCTTCAAAAACAACCAAGAACGACCCGCTCTGACCATGTTAGAAAATAAGAATATGCAAGTGAATATCATAGTTAAATAATAAATATTGAAGAACAACGAGATTTTTACGTGGAATTCTATTCCCTAAGGAGCGGGATGAAACCACGAGAGAACGCCTCAAAGGGCGATGTGTCTATTGCACTTTCTTTATTGTTACAAGAGGATAAGGGGCTTCTTATATAGTCCTCACCGAGTCTCCACATCCCACAGACGATCTATGTGGGACTAAATAATTGGATGTGGTATATGGATCCTGGAGGGATCCATTTATCTATCTACTACATAAGTGACACACATCATATATACTCTAACAACAATGAATCTATTCCTTTACATGTTTCTTTTTTGCAGGAAAATGTACCTTTTTCAAATGTCCCTCCCACTGCTCGTTTGGATGCTCCACTAGATCTACCTATAGCCCTGCAATGAACTAAGAGACAATGTACTCTCCATCCTACCTTCTCTTTTACTTTCACTAACAGTCTTTCTAGTGGTGACAGACGGTTTATAAATACCGTGATGACAATCACTATTCCTCGTGTTCATATTGATGCAATGCAAGACCATGTTTCGAAGATGTCCATTGTCGAGGAGATGGATGCTCTTACATCTAGAGGGACATGGGATCTAGTGCCTTGCCCACATGGTGTAAAACCGGCTGTATGTAGATGGTTTTTCACGATAAAACTTTCTTCTCATGGCACAATTTACAAGTTGAAAGCCCGACTGGTGGCAAAGGGTTTTACCCATACTTATGGCATTGATTATTTTGAGACTTTATAAAATAATTAATCTTTGCAGGGGTTAAATTGATGAAGAATTTATTCAATTTTTCTAATAATTTATATGATTAAATATTGATTTTGAGGAATGAATTACAAGGAATTCTGACAAGATTATTCATTATCCTCCTTGTAGCTTGAATTTGATTAGATGAATTATCATTTGATTTTCTTTTTGATTTGTGATTAATTTTGAGGATCTATTGATCATATTATTCGAGGATTTAAATCATGTAAAATCACATATCCCGAGCCTAATTATTTTCTCTGTTTATTGTCTTCGCATTTTCATCATCATATTCTCTCTTTATTTTCTGATACAGAAATTAATCGAGTATTTTAGTTAATTATTTAATTTAATTTAAAATCACACAACTAGAAATCACCCGTTCCCTGTATTCGATCTTGGTACACTAATCAAGTTAAAAACTACTCCACAACATTCAAAGATTATGGTTTTTGATCGACCGAATTTCGTCTCCTATATTACAATTATTGATTATTAAAGAGGCGACTTGTACCCTAGGATAACAAGTGCAGACGACTTCGAATTCTCTTAACGGGCACATTGATCAACAAACAAAAATATACATGTGTTGAGTAATAAAGCACTTGAGAGGACCTTTGTTCCAATGCGAGGGAGATAATACTTTACACAATTCTATGCACTCCATTATCTGGCCGTCCATCTACACTTTCAAGTCTGTCAAACTAATGATACGGTGCCGACTTATTCCCTAGTGCTGAGGATTATGTCTAGAGGAGAGTCCCTTGAATTGGGACCTTGAGTGACATCTCAACTCGACTCTCATTAATGCAGTACACTAAAAATCATATCCTTATATTATATGTACAAACAGAGAGTCTGATAAATAGAGAAGTTGGATTCCTTTTGACTTGTTGGAGTATTTTATTATGCGCCTCTTATATTGTAGATGGGTAAATGGATACCTCCAGGATCCATTTACCCCATCCAGACTTTAGTCCTGCATCTACCAATTTGGAGATGTGGAGATTTAGTGGGGGCTATATATAGACCCCCACACCCATTGCATTAAGATGAGAAAAAACAATGAAGCATATGGCCCTTTGAGGTCTTCTCCAGTGGTTTTATCCCGCTCCTTAGGGAATAGGGTTCCGCATAAAAATTTTATTTTCCATGTTTCATATTTCTTGATTCATGATATGTTTATCATTTTCGCTTCAGCATTCCTATTTTCTAACATGGTATCAGAGCTGGTCGATTCTCGGGGAGTTATGTTCATTGTTTTGTTTGAGATTCGATTCGAGTTCTCATTTTGATTATTTATGTTCAAGTTGTGAGATCATTATCAGTTTTTCCGTCGATTAATTATTCATGTTTGATGATCATGCTACCGTCAAGTTTGAAAGAAACTAAAGTTTCTTTATGAAACCCTAGTAATGGACGTTCATTGCATCTACAGTTCTTGGTGGCTTTTCTCCTGGTCCTCCTTGGCGACAACGTAGATGGTTGTTCATTTTTTTATCTCTAAATTATTCGAGAGAAGTCGTTAGAGTTCCTAACGGAACCTTAATCATAGTTCATACCTCGAGCAGACCAGACGACGATTCAAAGTTCCACGTGACATGGCTGCTACCTATGAAGACCTCTTCCAAGCGTGTAAGCCCTCGCACCGTACACGCGAAGTAACCTCGTGGCGATGGCGGGGCCTACTCTAGGCAGCAGACCCGCAAAGCCCTTCTAGGGCTCTGCATCCAGACGGGCTGCTCAAGCCCTAACGACCCCAACTCCATTAAGAGTCCAAGCTGCAGGCGGTGCAAAAGATGAGGAAGGAGTCAGCGCCACCCACACATCTAAGCCTTGCATCTTTTGTTGAAAGGGGCATCTTAGCGAGGTTTCTCCAGGAGGAAGCCTCCAACCCTCCGCCTCATCCCCTGTAAGCCCAAGCGGAGACTCCCTCTCAATGGCAAGGCTCTGCAACCAAGCCTCTTCCCTCATTACATCGTGTGCTCGTGTGTGCTGGCGGCACCATCGTGGGGCGGGGTGTCTTTCATAGGCAGGGTGCACGGAACCCTAAATAAGGGGGTCCGATTTGCTTAAAAAATTGGAAAAGTCTTAAAAAAGGGAGGGGACACAGCTGGTGTTCAGATAAAAAACAAGGGGGCCCATCTGTAAAAAATTTTTTGGGGCCTGTGTTTTTTTAAATACAAGTCTTATGCCTAAGTGGGCCCAAAGTAAAAAAGGGAGGTTTGTTAAAAAAAATAGATGGTATGAGAGTTTTTTAAAGAAATATTTGTATTTTTTAAAGGCACGTACAAAAAAACGTACGCATATTTGTAAAAAAATATTTACAAAAAAATCATACGTGAAAAAAATTGAAGTGAAAAGTCGAAAAAAGATTGAATGACTAAAAATGATTTCAAAAAAATTATTAATTGACATCTATAAGAAAATTAAATAGCCGAGAAGAGAATTTTCATTGAAAAGAAAAGCTGGAAATGCGAGTGTTTATTTGGTTTTGTTTACTCTATTTTATTTTCTTCCAACTTGGACGACGATTGTCATTCCAGCCAGTATGAGAGAAAGGAGGAGTATAGTGTAGAGTTCTACAACATCAAAGGCATCATCAATCTGACGTTTCAGATTCCAGTTCAGATTCAGAGATCAGATTCTACAGTCCATATGCTCGTTCAGTTATTCATACTCTACAATTTTTCAGATGAAGAATTTCCGTGCGCAATTTCAGCCAGATTTCGAGTCCACAGTTTGATGCGCAATTTTAGACTCTACATTCAGCTTGGTTCAGAGTCAGTAGTTCGAGACACATGAGTGTGTGATCTTCAGTTTCGTGGTCCCCATCATTCGTGTTGTTTCGGTCAGAGTTTTCATGTGAGGCATAGGGACTCCAGAGTAGAGGATCATTCCCTATACCGTGAGGGCAAGGGTTTTCATGTGGTATCATAGGGACTCAAGACTAGAATACCATTCTCTGAGACAAATGGGAGAGACTTAGAGTTCTCCAAGCGGAGACTCATTTTTTGGTTGCAGTGACTCTGACAGATGCAGTACAGAGTACATGCTCTCCGACGAGGAGATTCAGTTGACTCACACTTCAGCCCGTTCTTCCTCCTACATGCACGGCATGAGAAGCAACATCCTCGACAGCAACTGACACTTGTGCGCGTTGAGTTGATATTGTCTGTAGTGCCATGTAGCCTGAGTTGAATTTCTTTATGTTTGTCCAAGATGAGCATTGCATGCTCCAGCTTGAGGGGGAGTGTTGGAATATTTTGTTGTGTGCCTCTTATGTTGTGGGTAAATGGATACCTTCAGGATCCATTTACCCCATCCAGTCTTTAGTCCCACATCTACAAATTTGGAGATGTAGAGATTCGGTGGGGACTATATATAGACCCCCACACCCATTGTATCAAGATGAGAAAAAGCAATGAAGCATATGGCCATTTAAGGCCTTCTCCCGTGGTTTCATCCCGCTCCTTAGGGGGTAGGGTTCCACGTAAAAATCTTGTTTTCCATGTTTCATATTTCTTGATTCATGCTCTGTTTATCATTTTCACTTTCGCATTCCTATTTTCTAACATGACTAAAGCATGGTTGAGCTCAGAATTTTAAGATCACTCAAATTAAGGGTCTTTGATGAATTGAGTCTTGAAAATTCACATGTACAATCAGGGATTTATCCAACTAAGTCTTTCATTATTTAATGCTCGAGGACGAGCATGGTTTAAGTATAGGGGTACGATGAATCTTCGATTCAACATGTTAAAATTGGTCAATTATGCTCCGTTCCCAAAATTCATATGCATCTAACCATTTAAATAACATTATTATCATGTGTAAATAATATTCGTATTTTATCATATATAATTGCATAAAATAAGGAGCCAAAAATCCAAGTGTAATTGATATGAACTTTCTTGATTTTTAATTAATTCATCCTTACTCTGATGGACTCCAAACCACCTCTATTGTGTAGATAATACTAACAAGAATAAAGGAAAAATACAAACAATGCTAACTTAAATAAGTGACAAATAAACCTAAAACTTAATTTCACACTAGACGGAGTAAAATGCCCATATCTTCCTCATACAATGTCCAATTTTGGTCTACTCACTTTTAAAATACTCTATTTTCAAATACCCTCAAAACAAGATCAATTTCATAAAAATCAGAGCTCATAAGTGAAAGTTGGGTTTTGGGTCTCTTTTGCTAATTTTATCCTTTTTTGATTTTGGACCCGAGTTTTATGTACATAATTAACCTATTTTATTTTATTTCTTTTTTATTTGTGCTCGTTGATGAAAGTTTTATCACGTGGCATAAAAATTTAAATTCAAATTAAGATCGAAATCAAAGAAACTGATTGTGTCCGAGTAACCTCTGTGAGTCTGTACAAAATTCGTTTGTTTTGTACTCATATTTTATTTCCTTATTTTCTTATTTATTAAAAATAAAAAATAGATTATTGTGTAATTAAGTGTCTTTTATTTTATTTTTTATAGAATATTTATCCTCTTTTAGAATCATTAAAAAATTCCAAAATTTCCAAAGTGGTTTTCTATACACATGGAGTACCTCCAAAAATACGCTTTGTACAGTTAACATCTTTTGATTTTGGGTCCTTCACAAAAGTTGTAGATCTCGTCGAGTTGAGCAACTTTAGTGTTGATCAATTTTTGATTTGACTTCGACTGTGTATTTTCAAATTTTCTTTTAATTTAAGTTGACATCCTTTGATTTTGGGTCATTCACGAAAGTTGTAGATCTCGTCAAGATGGGCAACTTTAGTGTTGATCAATTTTTGATTTGACTTCATTTATTGTATCTTTTCATTTTTTAATTTTATTTATTTTTATCTTTCTTTAATTTTAAGTTTACTTAATTTTATTTATTTTCATCTCTTTCCCTCCTTTTCTCTTTCCCCTCTTTTCTTTCTCTCTCCAAGACCTCACTAGGTCACATGCTAAGCACGTAACTGCCCTTCATCTCTCTCTCACACGTGCAACGCATGTGCCTCCTCTCCCCTCTCTAGGCACGTACACAACACATGCCATCTCCCTTTCCTCTACTGAGCAGATCTGGCACCCCCAATCCCTCATGCAACCACCACTAGCTTTGCTGCTGCACCCTGCAACGCCTCAGCTCCTCTCGGTCGTTTCCCTTCCCTGCATGTAACACATCTCCTCCATCAAGATCTCTCACATCGCCCCATTGATCATCCCTTCCAGTGGTTACCTCGTATAAATCCCATCTCCCCCATCGATCTGAGCCATCCGTCGATGTGAAGGAATTATTTCCAGCTTCTTGTACGATCATCAGTGACAGCGGTGTCAGTCCTTGATGGCGATGGAGAACTAATATTCCAGGCGAGACCCGAGGAGGGTATCCTTCCTCATTGCAACAGCTTCGTCTCGTTGTTATTGAGATTCTTCAATGATTTCGTCCATTAGATCGAGGTAAAGAAACGTCAAAGCATCCAAGCTCCAACAAACTTCCCAGGCGAGAAGATCACCGCCCATCCCTCCATCGCGGAAAGCCACTATGCTTTACCACTCGCAGACCCTTCTCCTCCGCTACATCGATCTTCGATCGACACAATCAGGACTACCCTCAACCTTCACCCTTCACTTGATCTCCACCTTCGGCCTCGCTAAGGCTGGAGCTTAGCTCCGACCCCCCGCCCTCGCAGTAGGAGCCCCATCCCCTTTCTTTGCCTCCGCCGTAATTGCTTGCAAGTACATCGACCTGCCCCACCTGCAGATCCACTGTTGCTCGTGCCTCTTCGTGCTTCCACCTTCCCCTTGGCCCTCGGCAATACTCCATACACCATCTGACACCCTCGTCATCAACGCAGCTTTGACCTCCGCATCACCACTCGGTCGTGTGTCGGCCGAGCTCACGCTCCGCCACCGCCTCGTGCCTCCAACCCCGCCTTCAATCTCCAACAATCGTTAGATCAAGGGCTAACCTTTTATCCAATGGCTTAGAGCCGCCACGCTAGCCTCCTGCCACCATCAAGGCTTTGCCTCGGGTGAACCGAGCATCCCTTCACCGCCACATGGAGGCTCGGTTACCGAGCCGACCGCTTACGTTTCAAGTTTTGTGAAGCATATGCGACGCACATGCCTCCCAGGGAAAACTGCAAAGTCATCCCTGCTTTCTCCGTAAATAACAAAGGGGACTCCGCCAACAGGAAGCCCATGCACATCGCATGCGCCTTGTAAAAATTCGCAAATCATTCATCAAGGTTCCAGAAATCACAGAGAGACCCCTGTAGTTGAAGCATGTGCCTTGCATGCACAACTATGGGGAAATTGCAGAAAGATCCATGAAATTTTCCCATATTGTAGATAAGTCCCTCAAAGGACTTCTTTGAGATAAAAACTTAAGTTTTTATTGCATTTTAGTTCCAAGAACTTTAATTTAGCATATCTTGATCATGTGATTTCCGATATTTATACATAATATGTCATTTTGAAGCTTATTTCATGCTCTTTCATTTCATATAATTTGTGAATAGATCAGAGGTGCTTTAGTGGTGATTATTATTTGAGGATCTTGATCTACTGTGGATGCCTCTAATTGATGAATCTTTAATTGGATTTGGTGACACTTGAGCTATTTTTGTAGGGGTTAAATCGAGGAGATTGATTAGATTTATTTCATTGAAATTATTGATCATTCATTGGGAATTGAATCTTGGGGACATTTAATCTTTATGAAAATTATCAATGATCTATTTTGCAGGAGTGAATTGACTTCTTGACATTCTTATCTATATTTTGAATTAACCTTGATAATTATCTCTTGAATATGTTCTTTTATCTGTGCATTCATTTTGAGTTTATTGGTCGCATTACTTGAGGATTTAAATCATATAAAATCACATATCCTGAGCCTAATTATTCTCTCTGTTTATTTTCTTCGCATTGCATCTCATTTTCATTGCATTTTCATCATCATATTTTTCTCTTTATTTTTTGAGTCCATTTCTTTTTACTTTGATTATGGACGAGTTGACAAGTCACATTCAGGATGAGTTACGTTGGTGTATGTTATTTGTTGATGATATTGTATTGATTGGCGAGATTAGAGACGAAGTAAATGAGTAGCTTGAGGTCTGGAGACATGCGTTGGAGACTAAAGGATTTCTTATAAGTAGGGCTAAGACGGAATATATGGAGTGCATCTATGATGGAAGCAATGGTGAAGGAATCGAGGTGAAGATTGGTGATAATAACATTCAAAAGAGAGATTCTTTTAGATATCTGGGATCTATTTTGTAACATGATGGAGAAATTGATGGAGATGTTACTAATAGAAGAAATGCAGATTGGTTAAAGTGGAGAGGAGCCTATGTTGTTCTCTGTGATAAGAAAATTCCTTTAAAAATTAAAGGAAAGTTTTACAAAGCAGTCGTGGGACCTGCTATGCTTTATGGATCTGAATGTTGGCATGTGAACCATAGACATGTGCATAGAATGGTTGTAGGAAAAATGAAATGCTAAGGTGGATGTGTGGACAAACACGTAAAGATCGGATTTGGAATGATGCAATCAGAAAGAAAGTTGATGTAGCTCCGATCGAGGATAAGATGCGAGAAAACCGCTTAAGATGGTTTGGTCATTTGCAAAGAAGATAAGCTCATGCACCAGTTAGGAGATGCGAGTGTTGGGATGTTGAGCCGGCTAAGAGAGGGCGAGGATGGCCCAAGAAGTGTTGGAAAGAGACTATATGAAGGGAACTTTATTTTTTAGATATAAGCCCGAGATTGATCCAAGATAGGTCTGAATGGAAGCGTAGAACCCATATAGCCGGCGTAGAACCCATATAGCCGACCCTACTTAATTGTGGGAAAAGGCTTTGTTGTTGTTGACACAAATATTAACTTCGTGATTATTTAATTATTTAAATTAATTTAAAACCACATAACTAAAAATCACCGTTCCCTGTGTTCGACTTTGGTAAACTTACCAAGTAAAAATTCTCCACAAGGAGAGAACACGCCCACATAACCTTGTGAACACAACAAACCTAATATCTGATTATAGCAGCCGTGTGAATAATGTGAGCAAACCTGAGAGTGCTTGAGAGTCGGAACTCAACATTAATCATAGTAAAATCGAGAGGGCGAAGGAAACCTCGCTGGAGATTCGAGGTGATGGAGAACGCTTCAAAAAGTTCAAACAATTGATCTCTAGTATCCCAATAGCAGTAACCTCAATTATATCTCTTATTCTATCATTATAGTTCTAAGCAACATTCTGTCGAACACATTGTGATCACAGCTGTAGCAGCAACAATAACAAATAAAAATCTATGATCACAAATGCAAAGCAACCAAAGGAACTGCATGCACTGAACAACACCATTGAGAGGCACCCAAAAAGAGCAGCAAAAAACCCACGATGGTAAAAGGTAGTAACAAACAATAGCAAGTGCATCAGACAAAAAGTTACAACCACCGAAAAATTTGCAACCCTATGTTAAGGATCCCTCTAAACCTCAATCAAGAGGCAATGCTCACCTGCTCACTGTTGAGATTGCAACCAGCTGTTGCTCCAAGATGCAATCGCACATGATCTCCAGCAATACAACAATCTCACGGAACAAAGGATACCAAGTGCGAGACAGAAGAACCATCAGGCTACAGCTTCCACCCACCTGGGAGGTCTGTCCAGACAACAATCTCATGGAACAAAGGACGCCAAGTGCGAGGCAGAAGAACCATCAGGCTACAGCTTCCACCCACCTGGGATGTCTGTCCAGTCATCATGAGTCGAAGGAGGGAAGAAAATCTCAATCTCCAACAATAGCAGGTTGAACCTGAAGATGAAGAACACCTTCCAACATCAGTTGAGGGCACGATCCATAGCATCAACCATGCTCTAATACCACGTAGAGAATCTAGCAAACAAACAAGACAGATTTAACGTGGAAAACCTTCACGATAGAAGGGAAAAAAACACGGTGGGAAAGGTTCCTTGTTGCCCACTGCAACAAGGACTTTATCTTTTGTTTTTTTCTGTCTTTTAAAATGGGAGAGGGAGAGATACAGTCGTAAGATAAGGCCGATTCCCTCCCAAGATCTGCTTACCCGTTTGCATGCCCTCAACAAATATAACATCCAAAATGAATATTGGGATTTATGGGTAATAAATCCGGAATGAATGAAAATGGACGATTATGATTTAGGCGAACGGGATGATGAATGGCCCTAATATCTCCATGGATTTGGAGAGGAAGATACCATCTTACAGAAGCACCAAATACCTACCTACCTTCTTTCTCCTCTTCGATTTCCTTCACAAGAAAATATTTCCAAGTGACGTTCGATATTGTACAGGGTTTGTATTTGATTGTCTTCTGACAGCTGACATGTCTAGAGGGCATCCTAAAAAAGGAAGATTTGAGGTGCATGTGCGGCTAGTTAAGTATCAAACTGAACAAAAAATAGCAGGCTAAATCATGTTAAGTGGGAATTAATGGATATGTCCTATCCAAGCAAATTTATCCGGTATTTTTCATGGGCTCAAATACAATAAGGTATGAATCTGTAAAAGGAAAAGTTGCTAAAGCACCGATCACACTTAAGGATAAACATCTTAGTAGTCTAAAGAATGGCTAGTTAATTGTAAATAAGATATAGTTATAGCGTGAATGCTCATTTTATTACGCTATCCCATGACTATTCATTTTTATTGGAAGCAGTCATCTAAGCTAATGACAATGGAGATAAAAGGACATGAATTGGCAGAATATAGCTGTATGGGTAACATGTTTCTAGTAGCATCCAGAGATGTTCTTGCAAGCTTATTATTCAAGAAGACAAGACAAATCACAAAACCGACCAAAAATCTGTATAATTAAGGTCCCGACACTTTGGGATTTTACATAATTTGCTATGTAAATGCATATTTTTCATGTTTTGGTGTTTATTGACATTTTTTCCTTATTAAGGTAAGAGTGCTGACGAGATTGACCACCAGAGTTCAGAAGGTATTACTTATCCTGAATTATTGATTATCTTCTTTTTCATTGAATGCTCATGCGACTAATTTTTATGCGATCCGTGTAAGTAATAAGAGGACATGTTTAGTGGCTGCCATTTATTCCTTTTCGTTAATCAAACACTCAAGGTACATTTTGTAGTATAAAACATGCTCACATGTTACACATAAAGTCAAGTTGTCATTTAATTACATGGAAATATTGAAACTGAAACAATCTCTATATGATACAATATTTCCTTATCTCTAATCGAATGGACCTAAATTTATGGTGCTTTTCTATAGATGCTCCTTGTAGAGAAACAATCAACCAAGCATCTACTAACCACTATTTGCCTATTCTATGAACACGTTCAGGTTCGAGATGAACTTGAATGACTTCTAGATGATGATGGCAATATGGCAGAGCTGTGCTTATCTAGGAAAATAAACGGAATGTCATCACCTGCCAGCTTATCAGGGGCTCCGGTATTGAGCACTACCTCTCCTGCGGTTGGTTCAAAGATATCTAGAGCGAGCAAGCTTACTTCTTCTAATGAAAGAGACGTCGAAGAACTTGAAATGCTACTAGAAGTGAAATCTGTCACCAATTTGACATCCAGTAATTTTTTAACCGAATTTCTCTAAATTACCATTACAGTTACTTTTATTTTCGTTAAACATGCCTATTTCACGCGGATTGACTCAACTTTGAATAAACTGTCCATGGTAGGCAGAATTTTCTACATACCTCATTTTTTACAGTCCTCTTAATTTTTTCAAGTTGTGGATCGTAACCATAAAAACTTATCTATGCTTTTTTTGTGATGTGATAACTAATACAGTTTTGAACTAACGAAATTTGCATCTCCGTGAGTACATCGACGGCACAGAAGATTACATTAACATCCATGCATATGATCATTTTTATTATGCATGTGTATGTGCAAACTTGTTTGTTTCATTGCTGAAAGTCATAATATGTTTTCCCTTGCAGCTCGACAATCACCGTAATCGGCTCATACAGTTCAGTACACAATTACATTATGTAGTTCAAGTTGGGCTCGATTTACCATCAACTTCTTACCTTGGTCTGAATTCCATGGTAGATGGGGCTTTTCCTGAATGCTGCAGGGCTCACTCTCATTCTACTCGTTCATCGCCGGAATTTTGGAATGAACATCCCTTTTTTCTGGATGATGGACATAGATACATATTCAAATGGGTAGGTGATTTTTTGAACTCCAGATTTCAAGTTTAATTAGATTAATGCTTCACCCAATCTCTACTAGTTCAGGTCCTTGTGTTGTAAATAAGATTACCAGTTCATACATTAAACAGTATAAAATCGGATCCAAATGAATTAACAGAGAAACGATGCAGATTAAAATCATATTAATCATATGTTTCCCAATCATTATCCGATTATTCAATGTAAATAGGAACCGATTAAAAGAACAGAAACTCAAATACGGGCAGGATCCAGAAAGGGTAAAGCAATAAACGTATTGCGGCAAGCAAAATAAAATAGAGATTAGTTTAGAAGTCACCGAAGCGTCCATGAAAATGGACTGTCCTTAGAGAAGATATCGCCCCCACAATACCGGTGCGTAGGGTACTGGCGATCCGCTCCCAGGATACGACGGTTCACGATCGTCGTCGGCGCACACCAACGGGATCGTCCTCGATTGTACCTCAGTGAACTGCAGCCGAGAGAGGTGAAGAGAAAGACGTTCGTCCGCGAGAGGAAGAACAAGAGAGACGGCGTGAGAGAGAGGTTTTTCTAGCGAGTGTAGAAAAACTGAGTCGGGTGAGGGATATAAATAGAGGGTCTCGCGTCTTAAAGACGCGACCTTTGGTTTCCAAAGAATGCGATCTTTGGTTTCCAAAAGATGCGTCCTTTGGTTTCCAAAAGATGCGTCCCGAAGACGCATCCTTTCGGATCCCCAAAAACGCGCCCGTAATGGCGAGTTGAATTCCCATTTAAGTCGACTTACCAAATTAATCGTACACGATTAATTTAATCGACTTACCAAATGAAATCTACAGCAAAAGTATCGAGATCCGAATTGACTCTCCCGAGCTCGAGCTCGAGCCCGAGCCGGAGACGGAGACGGAGACGGAGCGGAGCGCGCGCGCGCGCGTGTGTGGTCCTCCATTCCTCCTCTCTACTATTGCTACAAGAGCTTGGGGTGTGGACTCATATTTAAGTCCACCAAAAAGTTTAGTTCTCCCCGGTGTGGGACTAAACTTCCACCCAAACTCCCATATTTCAAATTTGGGAATTCCCAACTTACCCTCCAAATCATTTGGTTTCTCAATTGAATACCAATTGTAATTACATAGACTTTCCAATTAAAGTCTAAATACAACTTTAAATACAACAATCCCCCACGAATTCACCAATTTGAAAAAGAGATTCAAAAGGATTCAAGAGACTTCTTTCGGCTGCCCACACTTTGCTTTCAGTAAAGGTACCTTCCGGTTTGAACCTCTACCTGAGTTTACTACTTTCACTTTAACAGGAACGAAGTGAACTACGTCTTGAACTTCAGACCTTGGTGTTAAAGTATACGGTAGAAACAACAAAGCGTTGTTCTTGGTACAATCTTCAGGGTTGGTGCTCTTAAAGGCCATGCACCCTTATCCTGTTTCATGAGTGTGTTCAGGAAAGACCCTCTTCCTTTAACTGCGGCCCACAATAACACTCACATAGGTGGCGTTCTCCAAGGATGCACTGCTAACATCCTGCCCTAAGGCTTGAACCCATTCAGAGCCTATGCTCTTCCTAAACTTGCAGCTTAAATGGCACTCAGGCTTCCAGGGATAAGATACTCATGCTTACGCATTAAAGTTAGAGTGCCAACCAGTTCTCCAAACAGCTTGTTATTACCACATTGAACCTACTTTGTGGGATCTCCACTCAGTTAGGTTGGGTTGCTACTGTAGAGGAACTCCCAATGGGTCTCAGTCCCATCCCAAGCCTAGACTTTAGGACTAAAGATCTATCAAGTCCCTTAGTCAATGGATCTGCCGTGTTGTCTTTTGATCCAACAAAATCCACAGCCAACACTCCTCGAGACACCAAATCCCTTAACGTCTTAAGTCTGATTTGTATGTGTCTCCTTGTTTTCTGATTGAACTTTGAACTCTTAATTTTGGCAATTGTGGTCATATTATCACAATGTACCGAGATCGCAGGAACAGGCTGACCTACCATGGGAATTTCAGACAGAAGTTCCCTTAGCCATTCAGCCTCAATTCCGGTGGTGTCCAAAGCACACAGCTCGGCCTCAAAAGTGGATCGAGCCAAAATGGTCTGCTTCACAGACCTCCAGGAGACTGCACCGCCTCCAAGGGTAAATACATACCCTGTAACACCATTACTCCCGGACTCCTCTATTTTCCCTATCCAGCTTGCATCACTGTATCCTTCTAGTACAGATGGATGTCTACCATAATGCAAACTAAGAGAAATAGTTCCCTTCAAGTACTTCAGTACTCGATCCAGAGCCTCCCAGTGAGTACAGTCAGGACAGCTAGTGTATCTACTCAGCTTTGCAACCGAGAATGAAATATCAGGTCTCGTGCAATTTGCAAGATACATTAGACTTCCTATCACTTGTGAATACCTTAGCTCGGCTACAGGTACTCCACTTTTTTTCTTAAATAGCATTTTGGACGAATCAAAAGGAGTGCTTACAGCTTTGCAATCTTGATATCCAAATTTCTCAAGTACCTTCTCAACATAGTGAGATTGAGAAACTACAATCCCATCAACTGACCTTATCAGTTTGAGACCCAAGATCACATCAGCAACACCCATGTCCTTCATCTCAAACTTGCTACTCAAGAATGCCTTAGTCTCATTAATAATCCTCATATGTGATCCAAACAACAATATGTCATCAACATATAGGCACAAGACAATACACTCATCACCTTTCACCTTAGAATAAACACACTTGTCGGATTCATGAACCTTAAAGCCATATGACAAAATAGTCTTGTCAAATCTTTCATGCCACTGCTTTGGTGCTTGTTTTAATCCGTAAAGGGATTTGACAAGCTTGCAAACCTTTCCCTCATTCCCAGGAGTCACAAGCCCATCAGGTTGATCCATATAGATCTCTTCCTCAAGATCGCCATGTAAGAAGGCGGTCTTCACATCCATCTGGTGGATAGAGAGATCATATACAGATGCCAATGTTATGAGCATCCGGATTGTGGTCATCCTAGTCACAGGGGAATAGGTATCAAAATAATCGATACCTTCCTTTTGCCTAAAGCCCTTGGCAACTAATCTGGCTTTGTACTTTTCAATTGATCCGTCAGGTCTAAGCTTTCTCTTAAACACCCACTTGCACCCAATAGTAGAGCACCCTTTGGGTAAATCAACCAACTCCCAAGTTCCATTAGCCATAATGGAATCCATCTCGGATTTGATGGCTTCCTTCCATTGTTTTGCTTCAGATGAAGCCATGGCTTCCTTATAACTTAGTGGATCACCCTCGATCTGGTAGACAACGAAGTCGCTACCCAGATCCTTGGCTATCCGAGGTCTTTTACTCCTCCTTGGCTCAATCTCTTCAGAGAGATCATTGGGTTCAGGTTGAGTCTCAACCCCCACATTCGATATCCTTTCCACTTGGTCTGGAATAGATCCTGATGTGGAGGCGCCCTCAATGGTCAGATTCTGAGGAATCCCAGTCTTTAATGGAAAGACATCCTCAAAGAAGGTAGCATCACGGAGTTCAACAATAGTATTGACATCTATGCCCGGTATCTCGGACCGAATTACCAAGAACCTATATGCATAGCTATTTTCCAAGTAACCTAAGAAGACCGCATCAACAGTTTTAGGACCAAGTTTCTTTCTCTTGTGTTCTGGGACTAAAACCTTAGCGAGACAGCCCCACACTTTGAGATATCTTAAACTCGGTTTCCTATTTCTCCAAAGTTCAAAGGGACATTGTTCCATATGTCTTGGAGGCACCCTATTCAGAATATGGCAAGCCGTATTCAAGGCTTCTCCCCGCATATAGGTTGGAAGTCCAGAACTCTGTAGGAGAGCATTGATCATGTCAGTTAAGGTTCTATTTTTCCGTTCTGCTATCCCATTTGATTGCGGTGAATATGGGGCCGTAACTTCATGAACTATGCCAAAAGATTTGCATTGTTCATCAAATAAGTTAGAGGTATATTCACCTCCTCTATCTGACCTAAGGCGTTTAAGCACTTTTCCTGTTTGTGTCTCAACCTCATTCTTAAAGATAAGAAATTTCTCTAAGGCTTCATCCTTGGTTTTCATTAGATATACATAGCAGTATCTACTGCCATCGTCTATAAAGGTGATAAAGTATTTCTTATTGTCTCGGGTCAACACACCATTAAACTCACAGATATCCGTGTGCACTAGATCCAAGATCTCACTATCTCTAGAGACAGACTGAAAAGACTTCCTAGGTGTCTTTGCTTGCACACATATCTCACATTTTTGAGTTTTATCAATTGTGTGTTTAGGGATCAATTCTAAATTCATCATCCTTTTAATCGAATTTAGATTTACATGACCCAATCTACCATGCCACAGATCACAAGATTCAAGATTATTCACAACTTGAGACACAGAACTAGAACATTCAGTACTCAAAACATTCAATTCATTAATGTTTACTGAATCACATCTAATTCTAAATAACAAATCAAAGTCAGCCAAATAGCCTTTACCATAAAAGACACCATGTCTCAGAACAACAACTTTATTACATTTAAAGTTTAATTCAAAACCATTTCTAACTAAGATAGAGCCGGATAAAACATTCTTCTTAATGTCAGGAACATGCAACACCCTGTGCAACGTCCAGACACGTCCAGAGGAGAACCTCAAGTTGACTTGTCCCGACCCTAGCACCCTGGCCGCAGAATCGTTCCCCATCTTCACAGTCCCACCGCTGCAGGTCTGATAAGAAGAAAACAATGTTCTGTCAGAACATATGTTCACATTGGCTCCCGTATCCACGGGCCACTCATTTGGATCATGGATATGGTATAGTTCAGGTTTTACAGAGACATACCCCTCGCTAGCCCCGAGTCCCATAGTGATCATGTTCACTTGTGGACTCCCGTCTGTAGCCTTAGGTTGAGCCTTCAAGGACGGACAGTCCTTCTTCCAATGGCCAACCTGATTACAGTGCCAACAGGGTTTATTCTTTGCCTTTTTCTGGATCTTGCCCTTTGGTTTCATTTTATTGTTATTGGGACCCTTTCCCTTTTTATCTTTGTCCTTCGAGGTCATGAAATTGACCTTAGCCTGAATATCAACAGGAAGCACAGGTTTTTGTTTCCTGTGTTCCTCCTCTATGGCAATTGCCACCATCAAGTCATCCATAGAGATTTTCCCCTTTCTGTGTTTCAGGGTCATACCGAAGTCTTCCCATGACTTGGGAAATTTCTCTATGATGCACATGACCTGAAACTTCTCTGGAAGTTTCATTTCGGCATCCTCTAGACCATGGAGCAAGAGTAAAAACTCGTGTGCCTGTTCAGAAACAGACTTCCCCTCGGCCATGGAAAACTTCAAGAATTTGGCTACGGAGTATTTCTCAATACTGAGATCTTCGGTGTTATACTTCCGATCCAAATCTTCCCATAGCCCCTTCGCAGTCTGCGTGGATGAACAATATACGTCAAACAACGTGTTGGACAGAGCCAACAAGATGCAACCATGACATATACGGTCGCGTTCCTTCCACGCAGATTGCGCCTTATGGCTATCGGGTGAGGGGTTTTCCGCCTCCACCGTAGGACAGTCGGTTTCAAGCATCGAGATTAACCCTATGGTGGTTAACCAGATCTTCATGCGTTGTTGCCAACGCTTAAAATTCTGTCCACCGAATTTTTCAGGCATACCCGTCATATCTACCCTCGATTTAAACATTGTTTCCGACATTCTAGAATCGGTTCGGGATATCTTCTCTAAGATTGTTGTAAATAAGATTACCAGTTCATACATTAAACAGTATAAAATCGGATCCAAATGAATTAACAGAGAAACGATGCAGATTAAAATCATATTAATCATATGTTTCCCAATCATTATCCGATTATTCAATGTAAATAGGAACCGATTAAAAGAACAGAAACTCAAATACGGGCAGGATCCAGAAAGGGTAAAGCAATAAACGTATTACGGCAAGCAAAATAAAATAGAGATTAGTTTAGAAGTCACCGAAGCGTCCATGAAAATGGACTGTCCTTAGAGAAGATATCGCCCCCACAATACCGGTGCGTAGGGTACTGGCGATCCTCTTCCAGGATACGACGGTTCACGATCGTCGTCGGCGCACACCAACGGGATCGTCCTCGATTGTACCTCAGTGAACTGCAGTCGAGAGAGGTGAAGAGAAAGACGTTCGTCCGCGAGAGGAAGAACAAGAGAGACGGCGTGAGAGAGAGGTTTTTCTAGCGAGTGTAGAAAAACTGAGTCGGGTGAGGGATATAAATAGAGGGTCTCGCGTCTTAAAGATGCGACCTTTGGTTTCCAAAGAATGCGTCCCGAAGACGCATCCTTTCGGATCCCAAAAAACGCGCCCGTAATGGCGAGTTGAATTCCCATTTAAGTCGACTTACCAAATTAATCGTACACGATTAATTTAATCGACTTACCAAATGAAATCTACAGCAAAAGTATCGAGATCCGAATTGACTCTCCCGAGCCCGAGACGGAGACGGAGCGGAACGCGCGCGCGCGTGTGTGGTCCTCCATTCCTCCTCTCTACTATTGCTACAAGAGCTTGGGGTGTGGACTCATATTTAAGTCCAACAAAAAGTTTAGTTCTCCCCGGTGTGGGACTAAACTTCCACCCAAACTCCCATATTTCAAATTTGGGAATTCCCAACTTACCCTCCAAACCATTTGGTTTCCCAATTGAAACCAAATTGAATACCAATTGTAATTACATAGACTTTCCAATTAAAGTCTAAATACAACTTTAAATACAACACCTTGTCGTATCAGGAATAATTCCTCTCTGTCTTTGGGATTGTCACTCACTATGCTTGGAACAAGGGGCCGATCAGATCCTGAGATTAAAGCACAAGTTGAAGTATTATCATTCATATTCAACTCACCCGCAGAAATTTACATACACGTGAATTTGGAGGCATGCATATGAATGTAGATACAGTAACTTTAGCAACAATCAGTCTAATGATAATTTTATTTATTTTTTTAAAGCTTGCGTTGAGATCAAATCCTCAACATACGCCCATTCATCTTCTTAAGTCAGGTCACTGATAGGTTCACTGATGATTATATATATGATGTACAGGTCTTATAATTTCCTCAGTGTTGTTTTTTCACAATGGTTTTATTGGTCATTCGAATTGGGAAATGGGATGTTCTTATCCTAAAACTGGCGTTGTTAATTATACTTTTTTGTAATTTTTGAATTTTTTAATTACAATTTAGAATTTTAACTTTGAAACTTCTCCCTTGATCCACTAACTCACATAACACAAAATAACTCAACAATTCCAGATGATCAAATAAATTTCAGCTACATTTTTTTTCGAAAATATGCAGTAAGCTTTTCTGGGAAAGAAATTTATGGCAGTGTCCTTGACATCGTTGGCGTGCACTTCATCTGCGTGGATTCGTGAATAAACAATCACTTGTTACTGATATAAGTTTACAATAAAAAAGTACTCAACAACTTGCACCATGATACAAATGCAAACAAAGATATAACATAGTACTGCTTGTAACAGGTAAAATGGAAACAAGATATAAGAGTGATGCTGTACTTAGGAGTTAGAATGCTAATAGGGATAAACCGTATATAATGTCTGCAGGGAAGTGAAGATCAGAATCGTCGCAACGATCAGGGATTTGACAGACCATGGACTGCTGAAGTAGTCTCGCATCAAGACGGTTCGATGTTGATGCCACCTTGATTGGTGGTACAACGACGAAGAGATCGTGGAGGTAGTCCCCATCCAGTGTATAATGCACCTGTTGGTGAGAGAGTTGAAGAGGTCCGCAACTGTTTCAACCATGCTCAGTATTCCCTGCAGGTCGAGGAGGTTGATGTCTCGACCTGTATCAATGAGGCAATCCATGAACACCGCATAGGCAGTGATCTGGGCTTCTGTATCATGAAAGCACTGTTCGAAGGAGATGAGGTTGCGAAGATGGTGTTGCTGTAATCCACGATGCGTTGACTCAGTATCTCTATGACTGTTCTTGAACGTGATGTCCAAGAAGCTATCCTCGTGCTTCTTCTACTTGAAGTAGGCTCCTGCTCGTCCGAGCTCGGTCGCGCTGGGTATCCACTCATGCAATGCAGGAGTCTTATCTTTACGTTGGATGCTAGTATTTGCACTGTCATCTGGATCACATGGGAGCAAAGATGAAGAGGGATCTTGAGGTTGGATGATCGCATTGTCATCCTTCTGGATCACGTGGGAGCGAAGATGAGGAGGGATCTTGAGGTTGGATGCTTTTATTTGCTGGATCACATGGGAGCAAAGATGAATAGAGCAAGGGGAGGCGGCGGCGTCTGACCCCCCTCCCCCCCCCCACCCCCCCGGATTTTTGAGAGTAAAATTCATACATGCCCTCCCTTATCTTTTTAACATAAAATTTCTACCCAACAAAGCAACCTATTCGATTAATTTCTTAAACTGATCAGCTTATAATTGATCTCTATCATAATTATCTTAGTGAATATCCATTTTCTCAAGATCAAACTATGGAATAGATCGGTTTTTTGTCCAATCTTCTTACCACTTACACAAACACGAGGTTTAATTTTCAATCTTAAAAAGTTCAAATTTTCTAAAAAAATCATTTATTGGCAAGTCTCAGATTAATTATTGATCCTATTTATTATCAAGTAAAGTAGTCGAATAAACATATATTCTTGATTGACGTATTTTTTCATAGACATTAATATTTTTGGTTGTTGATAATAGAAAGTATAAAATTATGTGTTTCTTATTTTCGATTTGATGCAGATTTGAAACAAGTTATTTATGTTGTAATTACTCAAAATTGAAAGACTGGATTTAAAAAATAAATAAAATATTAGAACATATCAAATTTTAAAAAATGATATAAATACCATTCACAAAAAAAACGACAATGCATATATGATATTAATTTATGTAAAATTGGATTAAAAACATAAATTTGATAAAAATGAATTTAAGAGAGACTATTATTTACATAGAAACTACTTATAATATAATGTATCCTTCACAACTATTGGTATATAATGAATATGATAGTATCATAATTGATAGTCATATTTTTAAAAAGTTGTGCCTCCTAAAAAATGTTCTGGATCCATCCCTGTACAGGGTACTCATTTGAACATCACAAAGTTCATGTAGGAATTGGAAGCTTATGGTGCTAAAATAGTCATCAGCAAGAGAGATTCTGTTGGTAAAAAAACAGTCACATCTTAATTTCTTAAGATGATTGGGCTAGAATATCGGATCAAGACGAAACTTGATATGTACATAGATAAAAAAACATACATGCAATCCGTATGGTTATATTTGTGATCATGTAGTTGACAAGAAAAAAAGTGGCACAACAGAGGATCTGCATCCGGATCTGTTCCCTGACCCACTAATAAGCAAAGATCAGCTCCTGCAAACAAACACCACTCCTGTGCCCAGCTTCATTTTTTTGCAAAGATATTATTTTTAGCAGGCCACCGCGACTTGCATAAAACCATAAAAAAGCTAGAAGGGGAGGGAGAGTTGAAGTTTACTTACATAAAGCTGGAGACTTTGGCAAATTATTGAACCCAATCAAGAGCTAGAAGCTCTGTGAAGAGATGCATCTCTCGTACAAGAGAGATCATAAGTAGTCGAGGGATTTTTATTTTTTTTTATTCAAGCCACCAATGTGGGAACACACATAACAAGTCCTCAAAATGGCTGCAATATGTCTCCTCCCTAAAGTCTTACATATTAAGATTAAACTAGTTTTTGACATCTTTTGAGTTACCCGAAGGGAGACAACTTAGAGGAAGAGAGATTCCCAATTCACGTGTTTTTATGTTAGGAATTTAGCAAACACAATATTTTTATTTTAGAAAAGTCAGTGCAATCCAAATTAAAATACCGAGATGGGAACAATCATTTTTTTTCGTTATAACAAAATTATAACGGTGTAGGACCTGATGACATTCCTATAAAAGTATGGGGGAGTTTTAGGTGAGCGTGATTTGACTTGGTTGAAAAAAATATTTAATGTTTTTTGACGAATAAAGAAAATACCTGAAGATTGGAGGAGAAGCATCGTGGTGCCTCTTTATAAAAACAAAAGAGACATTCAAAATTGTTCAAATTACAAAGGTATCAAGCTGATGAGTCACACTATGAAAATTTGGGAATGTGTGATCGAAAGAAGGTTAAGACAAATTTCCAAAGTAAAAGAAAACCAATTCAAATTCATGTCAGTTGTCAAATCACTCAAATATTGAAGCCATCTACTTGCTGAGAACGTTGGAGATTTATAAAGATAAAAGGAAGAAACTCCATATGATTTTTATTGATTTGGTGAATGCTTATGATTCTATCCCACATGGGATATTGTGGAGAGTTTTCAGAAGAAACAAGTACATATTTTATAGATTAACCTCACAAAGAATATGTATGATATGGCTTCATCTTGTGTAAGGATCCAATCTGAGAAGACTGATTATTTTGACATCAACATGGTCTGCATCAAGGTTCAGCTTTGGGTCCATTCCTTTTTACTTTAATTATGAACGAGTTGACAAGTCACATTCATGATGAAATACTAGTGTATGTTATTCGTTGATGATATCGTGTTAATTGATGAAACTAAAGATGGAGTAAATGAGAAGCTTGAGGTCTGGACATACGCATTGGAGACTAAAGGATTTCGTATAACTTTTGATGGATGTAATGGTGAAGGAATTGAGGTGAAGATTAGTGACGAAAACATTCAGAAGAGAGATTCTTTTAGATACTTGGAATCTACTTTGCAACATGACGGGGGAATTGATGGAGTTGTTACTAATGGAATAAATACAGGTTGGATATAGTCGAGATGAGCCTCTACTATTCTATGTGATAAGAAAATTCCTTTGAAAATTAAAAGAAAGTTTTACCAAGCAACCACGAGACATGGTATGCAATGATGATTTTTCATATCCACATTTGTATTCGTATTCATATTTTAAAATAGAGAAGAATATTATTATACCTATATTCACATCCATATCCAATCGTATTCATCCCTACTTCATCCCCCAAGCTTGCTCCTCGGCCATGATGATTTTTTGATGAGTGGAGGGGTCCTAGAAGGAGTGAAATCAACATCGGGGTTCCTTGCGAAGGAGGTTGATGGTGGGGAGTCGGCCAAAGATGGATCAAATTCGGGTTCAGTGCGGTTAACACAACATGATAGTATTTATGAATTGCTTATGTTATGTTAGTTCCACCGCGAGGAGCTCTCGAGCAAGTACATGCCCCAAGAGATGGGAAGACCTTGAGGAGTTGGGTGGTCTCAGATGGTGGGTCAATGATGTAGGTTGTTTTCTTTCGGGATTTGGTCATAGGTTTATCGTAAGTATGCCGTTCTGATTGACCCTTAAGGTCGATGGGGATGGTCTAGGGTTCTGTCGTATGCGGTGTTTGGGTTTTGGTGAGGGTGGTCAATCGTCGTTTCTAACGAGTTATTTGGCGAATGAGGTTTGGTTCGCATGGATTTCATCCGACTGATTTTTTAGAGTTTTCTAAGGATTCTTTTCATGTAACCCTTGCATCCCATGTTTCTTGAGGTATAGAAGTTAAGGAGTATGTGATGGTACATGCCACAAAAGTAGAGATGAGAGTGGGTGTGGATGGAGAGAAGATCGGGAAGAGAGGGCGGAATCGAGAGAAACTAGGATCTTACTTATTAATTACCATATACACGTATAGACCCTTATATATATCATGTTCAAACCATATCGGACTATGTATCATTTGATAAAAATCGAGAAGGGCTTCCTTCTCTTTCAAGTATAATTGAAAATGAAAGAATTCGAAACATATTTGGAATGAATATAGACATCGATAAAAGCACTTCACGTACATTATACATATTTGCTTAAAGCATGTTTTAAATGGATGCTTTTTTTACAAATCAGCAAAATTTTACTTGATATGTAATAATTCAATTTGATATTTGTGAAATCATGATTGGATGTGCATGACGATTATGGATCTTGTTAAAAATGTCTCATCTCTCTGGTTGATGTGCAGTCTCTGACACTTGATCTTCTCTAGTGATCGCGACAGATCTATAGGCACATGAGGTTTTCATTGTATGACTTGGCACGATTTATGGGAAGGTAAACACCTTCCCAGTTTCCACCACCATTGTCAAACCCTCATGTCCTCCACTCAACATTGGAGGATGCAAGAATGTTAGCACTCGTGACTTCCATCCAGGCTGTGTGGTTCATGTTGTCAAGATTTCACTGAAGGGGGTGATCTTAAAAGCCTCGATCTATGATTGCAAGGTTGCCTTCTCTGAATATACTAGACTGTTGAGAATCATTACAAGAAAAATGAGTTGTGACCACTTAATGTGGCTACGGAAACTTGTGGCCACGATAATTCCGTGGCCACTAGTTTCTCGTAGCAGTCCGTGGCCAAAGACTTCATACAAGAGTTGTGGCCACAACAAGTTCAGCGGTCACTTGTAGTGGTTACGGCATATTCGTGGTTAGAGAACTCTCGCGACGAGACTTGTAACTACGGCTATTGGCCACGACGTGTTATGGCCAGAGCCCAATTCTTTGACTACAAACCCCATATCTGTGGGCATAGTTCTGTAGCGACAACTTGTTTTTCTTGTAGTGAATGCACGATATGAAGAGTTGCAGCTTCATGGATGGGGTTATGACAAAGGAAGGGCTTCTGGTTCATACTAGAGCAGTGACTGCTGTAACCTTTCGGTCCTTATGGCAACTCATGCAGAAGCTATCCTGTGATGGAATCACGGGGCTTTCCCCATGAACTATATACTTGGGTTCTTTTATTTAGGAATGGAAATCCTTACTACAAAAGTTCTCGTCAAAACTTCAAGGTTGAAAGGAAATATCTACCATTGCCTGCTTGTGTATTGCTCTTGAATTCATCCTTAATTTCCCATGCAACTCACCTTCTGTCATGCCTGAAAATGCCTTATTTGATTACTGAAAAAAAATTAGAATTCGTATGGAACCTTACTCTCAAGATCGAGATGGAACATCGGGAGAAAACCTCTAGGACTAGCTACTGCATTAAGTTTCACATCGGTTACAATGGATATTGAGCTCTTTATATAGCCCCGCCTAGACACTAAAAGCCCACGACTCTTCCGTGTGGGACTAAACAACTTCCACTCAGAGGCCCAAATACACAAATATCTCAGCATTCACCATCTTTTCTGAATTCGATGGTAGATGGAGCTTTTCTTGAATGCCCCAGGACTTCCACTCTTATTCTACTCGTTCATCGCCGGGGTCTTCGGTATGAACATCCCACTTTCCTGGAATGATGGACATTGATACACTATTCAAATGGCTAGGTTATTTAGTCAACTCTGAATTTTCAGATTTAATCAGATTCACCCGATCTGTAGTTGCAATACAAATTAATTGCTTATTACTGACGTAAGTTTACAATAAAATGGTACAGTCTTTCATAATACAAATGCAAATAAAAATACAAGATATAATTACTTATAAACAAGATACAAGAGCAGTGGAAAGACGGCTAAAGTTTACTTAGGACGATAATAGGAATAAACTGTATAGAAAGTCTGCAAGCCAGTGAAGATAATCAGAATAGCGGCAGCAATCACGGAGAGCACGGACCATGGACTGCCGAAGTAGTTTCGTATCAAACTGGCTCGTTCCTTATGCCACCATGACTGGTGGTACCTATTCACCTCGACGAAGAGATCGTGCAGGTAGTTTCTGTCGAGTTCATAATGAACCTGGTTGGTGAGGGAGTTGAAGAGGTCGGCAACTGCTTCATCTGTGCTCAATCTGTTTACTAGTGTCCTCTGCAGGTCGAGGAGGTTGACGTCTCGTTCTGTATCAATGAGGCAATCCATGAAGACCGCGTAGGCAGTGATCTGGGCTTTTGTCTTGGGAAAACACTGTTCGAAGGCGATGAGGTTGCGGAAGATGGTGTTGCTGTAGTCCATGATGCGCTGGCTCGGTATCTCTATGACTCCGTTCTTGAACGTGATGTCCAAGAAGCTATCCGCGTGCTTCTTCTCCTTGAAGCCGACTCCTGCTCGTCCGAGCTCGGTTGCATTGGGTATCCACTCGTGCAATGCAGGATTCTCGCGGTGTTCAAGTTGGATGATATGATTCGCATCACGTGGGAGCAAAGATGAATAGAACAAATGGAGAAGATGGTGATATTCTACATTTCCTTTTGCGTCGAATGACTTGGACATGGATGGTCGGATATCGCTGAAGAACTTCAGTGCGAGATCGATGAGATCTTTGCCATCAAGAACATTGTTGATCTCGTGATTCTTGATAAATTCGAACAACTCTTTCAGAACGAAGAATGGTATCTGATTCTCAAGTTTAAGCATGTCGTACTTGACCAGGTTCCAAATCCACACCATTCCCAGGAGTGGCCCTTGGTGTGTGCCGTCATCGACATGCTTCTTGAGAAGGCATCTGATAATGAAGCACCCATCACACAACATCATCTCTGCGAGCTTACGATCCGTGACTCTAGTAATGCCGGTGGAGTAGCAGCGGCGGATATCGGGGATGAGGTTGTTCGTGATCATGGCGAGGCACTTGTACATGAGAGAGTAGTCTTGGGTTCCTTCCGGGCACATCAGGATGCGTGCGCATTGGCGCTTGTAGTAACGGAGGGAGGTGGTGATCTCGTTCTTCGGGAGGGCGTTCTTCCGGTGGTAGGGGCCGATGTATACGACTTGAGGGGTGTAGGCCGGAGGGTCGATCCTCCGGATGTTCTCGGGGACGAAGAAGATGGTGGGTTGTCTCTCGGTGTTGGGGATGGATGGCGGTGCTTCCACCCTCTTCCTCACCCCGATCATCCACCGCTTCGGGCGAACTCCGGCAGGTGCATTTGACGTACTACCGTCTACTGGATTTGGAACGGGTAGCTCCTGGCGTGGCTTTGGCGTTGCATCCACATAAGAAGACATGCAACCTTGACACAAGAAAACTTCACAACACGAGACATGTATCACAGGTCTCGGAGTATTACCATCTGCTGCATCAGAATGCGGAATGTATGAATCAGGAACAACTAATCATCGAGTAATGTTTACGTTTTGATTATTGTAATCAACATAGATATGTTGTATGTATGATTGTGGGGTGCAGAGAGTGGTACCTTCTTCCCCTCCCTTCCTTCTTGTCCTCAGTAGTCCTGCCCTCGATTGGATTCCCTTCCCTTTGCCACCGCTTTGAGCCATGCAGAGATTGGCGTATGGATGAAAACAGGAGTCGGGTTGTTGCTATATGCAATTTTTTTTTTTTTTTAAGCCCGGTTTTCACAGCCCGGGTAGCTGTTTTTATTTATAACTAGGAAAGTAATACAAGTGGGGCCCTTCTAGGGGAGCTTCTACAAAGTTGACCAAAAAAGACCAAGACAAAAGGACATAATTTCTGAAGCCACATGCGGCTAAATGCGACCAAGAGAACTAAGCTACAAAAAGCCAAAAAGTCTACTTGGCTAAGAAAGGAAAAACTACTAAAAGTGTCCATATTACTAATACAGATAACGACAAAAAACTTTAATGTTGCCAGATCACTATATAACGAACCACAACCGTCAGCGTAGGAGTTCATAATGTCCCAAAAATCTTCAGCCATCTTGTGCAGCATCTTAGAACCTCTGGAAACCCGATCTATGGAACTTGCCCGGCAGTACCTGTTGGTCTTGTGCATCCTCCATAACTTCATCTTCATCATCATCAACTTCAATAGCGGCTTCTCTTTGTGTTTCATTTAACGGTTGAATAGGGGGTCTCACAGAAAGAGGACCAAACCATTGTACCAAGTCAGCAGTTGGGTCATCATCCCAAAGAATGCCATCTCCCTTCCTAGAGAAATTGTAAATTATCTTGTCTCGAAAGACCCTAATTCCATCCCTTACCAAAGGGTCATGATGGTTCTTCTTGAACCTTGCAATCTTTCTAGGGCCTTTGGCAACTTCCTTCCGTAGCATTTTAAATTTCCTTTTTGGCCCTAAGTCAGCCGATGAAGCATCTGTATTGTTCATAGAGGGGATGGGTTCAGTTGAGCCAGAAGATGATGAAGCTTGCTTCTCTGTAGGAGCTTCTGAATCACCAGAGCACGTTCGAACATTATAAAGTAACTCCATGAAACGTCTAATTAGTATCTTTAATTTGTTTTGGAGCTCTGTTGCGGGGCATTTCCCTAACTGGAAATTAACAAGGCAGTAATTTGTGAAGACCCAATCTGTCCACACCTGTTGGGGTAAACCTTCCAATTTTGCTTGCACTTCAAATGAGTTAAAATACATATATTTCCCTTCCAAAAGTGAGTCGATGGTAAAATTCTGATATTGGATAGCTTTAAAATATTCAGTCTGGACAAATTTATCCATCAGTTTCTCAAGAGAATCCATGAACGAAGTCGGCTTTGCAGAATAGAAGTTAGGAGACCTAACTTCATCAATAAGATTTGACAGTAGAATCTGGAGTTCGCGGCGTGTATCCAACTGAAATTTTGCAAGTACGAAGGAAAGTACCTCATCTTCATTTGTGCGCGTTAAGAAAGTCTGCAGCTTGACCTTCTCCTTCAGGAAGTCCTCCTTTGTTTTCTTGACGATATTCTGTAAGAGGGTTGGGATGCTTTCCTTAGGTTTGGTCTTCATCTCCTCGAGTAGCTTAGTTTTCATGGCTTTGGTTGCTTCAAACCCTTTCCTCGCTGCTTTGAACGCCCTCGTCTCCGCCAAGAAAATATTTAGAGAGGTCTTTCCTCCAATATAAGCTTCGTAGACTTTGGAGAAGTTTGCTTCTTGAATACTAAAGTGGAACTCACAGTTAAGCACGAAGTTTGCATGCCTCGATGGGTCCACTCCTGAGCCGGACGCCATTACCACGAGAAGTTTTAGTGAAGAGAACTTCTCGGTCCGTGAAGAGATAAGAGTAAAGGAGACAGACGTTAAAGAAGTCGGTTGCTTTCTTGATGGGACGTTAAGCGGTTCTCAGCTATATGCAATTAAACCATCAAAACATGGACAAAGTATTGAACCCAATCTGGAGCTAAAATATAAGAAGCTAGAGGTTCTCCGAAGAAGAACTAAGCAGGCGCATCATGTGCGTGGAACTTACCTAGTTAACCGATAGAATTCTTCGCGAGCGAGCACGTGAATCTCGGAGGCAGCTCGAACCTCAAACGACACCGGTAGAGTTGACGTGAAGAGATGATGAACTCAGAGGTTTAGTAGTCCAGGTGTATTTATACAAGTACAACGTAGGAACACATATACTAAGTCCAAGGTGATGAACTCGCGTACGTAGACTAAGTATATAGCCGAGAGATGATGAGCGCGTAGACTAAGTAGGTGAGTGATATTTGTACAAGTCAAATGTCGAAACGCAAATACAAATTCCCTCAAGGCCGCGGTGTGTCTCTTTCCTATACGTGTAAATAAAAGAAATGAACTATTATTTGTACGAAATATCGGAGGAAGAGTCAAGAGAGATCCGCAAATCACACGGTTCTTAAACGCAATATTTTTATCGTAGAAAATTCAGAGTGCAATATAAATTAGGATAACGACATGGAAACAGTCAGCTTTTTCGACGCGGCCGGCGGTACCTATACGGCCTCTTTTGTTGCCGGTACCCCGTAGCATAGCCGTGCCTTCAACCCTGCAATTATGGATTGTGGTTACTTCTATTGATCAATGTTTTTGAAATCCAACGGAGCATTAAACCGGAAATTCTACTTATATGGTCGTATCGGGTTGAACCATGTAATAAAATCGGTTCAATCGAATGATGACATCATCGTTATTTAAAATTGGATTAAATCAAACCGGTGAGAAAAAGTGGTTGAACCGGCTAATCAAATCAAAATAAAATTTAAAAATATATAAAATATACACTTAAATATACCTGAAAACATAAATAAAATACACAGACAATGTATATATTTCACAATAAACAAAAAATATTTTTTCGTATACACCATCAAATGCCATACATACATACATACATACATACATATATATATATATATGAGGGCCTTTCAAATGAGACTTGGTCCTTCCATTCATATGGAAGGCCAAGCATTCTGACCATCGGATCTAATTCCAATGGATATGATTAAAGCCACCCTATTCTACAAAAATCGGACTTACAATAACTATCGACTTCTGAATTTAAGGGTTGCCTAATATAGAAATATCACATTTTAGAACGTGACAAAAATGACTGAAGAACGTGTGTTTTTGCCTACAAAATACTTGATGTATCCTACAAAGCAACAGGTTAAAATACTAAACAAAAAGTTGTTCCGATAAATGAGATATAAATTATACAAAACAAAATAGTACGGTTTTCATCAAATATTATTTTTAAGGAAAGGTTTTAACTATTTGTTCCTACAATTATGGGAATTCTAATAACGAACTTTCTATTTAAGGGATTGTCGGAATATCAAAAAGTAAATTCGATGCCAGATTTTATAAAAACATGCTTCAAATACTGGATAATTAGAATACAATTATACATGTGTATTATACAAAACAGTCATTATAAATACAAATGACGAACGTATGTGGTATAGAAAATTATTATGAAATACAAAACAAATTGGTCCCGTACTATGAAAGACGTCTTTTTTAAATTAATGCTAACAAACAAACCCTAAATTTAATGGATGATTGTACATGGTTTAATGACAATGGAAAATCACGATTTTAATTTAAAATCAATTAGATTGATTTAAAAGAAATGGATGCATTATACTAAATAGTGGTTCATAATACAACAATATACAAAAAAAGACAAAATTAATAGGAAAAAAATGCAATATAAATATCTGATTTAATAACGTATTGACTTTATAATATATTAGTTAATAAACAGATTACACACAATTAAACCATCGTATGAAATAAAGATACCGTTGTATTTGGAATATAAAATTAATCGTTATATTACAAATACTGCTGATAAAAAAAAACATAATACTCTCGTCAAATAAAACCATAATTGTGTAATTTAATAATCAGGAAAATAGGATTATTTGGACAGATGTGACGTGGATCTAATTAGAGTAAATAGGTTAATAACTTCCGAGAAGTCCGTCACTGCGTAACCCTCGCACTCGAGATAGACAGAGAGGGCGAAAGAGACGGAGAGAGTTACTACTCGCCTGAGAAGCAGGGAAACCCTACCGACTCTGGCGAATCGACGAAGAAAGATCTGCAGCAACAAGTAAAAACAGGGAATACAGCAGCACACGGTTCCTGGAAGCGAAAAGCACTTCGCGATCATCTGTACAACATAGAGGTTAGCATTCAATTTTTTCATCCCTTAGTAAAAATTTTTTATGTTAAACTTATAAAAATAAAAAATAGGGTTTATTGTATAGATGATGAAACTATTGTGTAGAAATAAGAATAAATTTGGGATGATCATGATTAAAAATGATATGTTAGTACTTTCAGAAAAAGCGTAAGATCGTTGATCCAGAAAAAAAGTTATTTTTTTAATTTTATGAAATAATAAAAATACCAGAAAGATAAATAAAAAATCTTTGACATAATCTCACATTCTTTTTTATTTGAACATCTGAAAAAAATATATGAACATTACTTTATTATAGATTTCCTTGTACAAAATACTATAGCAGGTAAAAAAATCAGACGAAATTTGTTTACAGGAATAGAATGAGCAGCATAGATTTTGATTGTGATGATGCAAGCAGGGATAGTAGTAATGAAATGAATCCATCTGAAGGTGCAATATCGAAAAGAAAGAACATCCAGCCAAACAGAGGTACAAAATAATAATAATTTGTTCTTCCTCTTTGAACTGTTTACTATGATTCTTATGTTCAAAACTCCATTAAAAATATCAGAAAAGAGTTCTGCGAAGATGATTAGAGGAAGAAGAACACAAAAGATTCGAACACTGATGTAGGGGATATCAATTCTGAAAATTTTGAATGTAAGAGAGAAATGATGCTTTGATTAAGTTTGCTTTGATTATAATAATTAAATGTCATCACAACTCTTATTGTACAGGCAAGGGGTACGTCCAACATAGGTGTTTTATAGATCACTCCGTGCAGTTCATTGATAGTCATAGTCCAACTCCAAAGCAACAAGCACTAATTAACAAGACTGCTTTTTCAAAACTTATTAATATCGGGAGCATTGAAATCAAGCGGAAAAATCTTCAGTGGACTATAGAGCAGTATCAGGGAGGGAGGAATTTCAGATTTGGGAACAAGATTTTGAGCTTTAGTGATGACGACATTGGAGTCATACTTGGTATTCCGAGTTCAGGATATACGATTTCAGTACGTGGAAAACATTTGCAGTGGAGAAGCTATATAGCTAACTAGATGTTTGACAAAGGCATGATTTTCAACCGGCGTAAACTTGTTATCGTATTGACTGAGTACTACCACTAAGATGGCGATAACTCAGTCGCTATTTATGTGGCATGCCTAATACTGTTAATGTTTTGCACATTTCTTTTCCCAAATTCAACATATTCATTTCCAAAGGATCTTTTGCACTATGTGAAGTCACTAGAAGATACAAGATTTTTTAATTGGTCTGATGCAGTCGCACGATTGATTCTATTTAATATAGATGATATCGCTAATAGAATAAATCAGAGACGTCGTGGTGCAGCGCGTATTACCCTTCGATACCTTACTGGATGTGTAGTTTGCCTCTATGTAAGTATTTATACATAATAAGTGTTCTTTGTACTTTAATAATTATTCACAAGTTCCTTGTAATAGGTATGGATGCGGGAGTATTGTTGCAAGGATATGGTCGTAAGCCGTGATCTTCGACCAAGAATCAGAAAGTGGTCCGGCTCAATAAAAGGTCTGACAAGACGATTGGTGTCTTTAACAAATGACCAGGTAATTCTACACATCATTTATATTATGAATAACAAAAGGTAATAAATTCAAAAAATTTGTTGCATATTTATGAATAGATTCATATATCAATGCATCGTGGGAAAACATAATTAGTGAGAATTAGACATGATGAATATGTTTTTCCATTTGAGAAGTTCACAATGAATGGATTCTCAATACGGAATCCAAATATTATTATTGATACACCCATTCCCCTGCCTGAAGATGGTCCTTTGAAAAGAGGAAGACTCAAGAAAGATCAAAAGTTTGATATGATAGAATGGAAATATTCAAAAAGCAATAAAGTCGATGTAGAAAAAAACAACGAAAATTGCAAATGCAGTGAATATAAGGCAGAAATTGAAGTTCTGACCCGGAAGGTATTAGAATTGAAAGCTTCAAAATTGAGAAATGAAAAAACGGAAATGGTTTCAAATAACAATGACCAATTAAGGAGTCTTGAAGATGAGAATAAAATGTTGAGGGCACTGCTAGAATCAAAAGGGATTCAGATTGGAGAGAAGAACAAAGAAAGCTTTGCAGAAGAGCAAGGTATTTGCATGGATGGTGCATCAATAGTAGAGAACAATGAGAATGAAAATGAAATTGATGAAAATGCAAATAACAATACTTTAGATAGCAAAAAAGAAGATTTTCATGAGCCTGCTTTAGTTGAAAAAAGAAATGATGATAGCCAGATTGATATTAGTCATCAAGGAAATGAGACTGACGATATTGGAGAAAAGCCTGTCAATGGGAATGAGACCTTGAACATGGATATTGAAACGACAAAAGACAATCAAGAATATGATAACATACCTGTGATTAATGAGTGCCCAACTTTTGAACTTGGAATTGATCTTGATATTGAACAAGCCAAAGATGTGGAAAAAACAAAGCAAGGAAGCGAAAAAACCAGAAATCTGCTATCAGTCCAAGCTCAATGGCAAAGAGGGTTAAAGCAAGGAGTGAAGCACGCCGTGTTGGAATTGAGGGTACAACAACAATCGGGAAGAAAAAAGGGATACAAAGAAGAGCAACACTTCAAGCCATATGATTGACATCGAAACAGAGGTTAGATCTAATCTTTATTCTGAAAAACTTCTACATTCTAATAGTAACAAAATCTATGTTTAGTATCTATGTGATCCGTCCACGGATTTTATTGGATACGACGACAGCTCTGAGAAGGTTTGATCAATAATATAGAGTTTTTTAAGAGATCCGGTAGACAAGTATTTATATTTCTTACTTAAAAATTGATACATTTTCTAGCTTATTATGAAAAACTATAATATATTTGTTCATTTTTAGATTTAATGCAACATATTTTTCACCATTAAGAAACTACTGCAAGGTACTTGAAATACATAACTTTTTGTATGAAAGAATGGCAGAGGATTCGGTATGTATCAATGAATTCCACTATTGAGAAAACTTCAACAATTTTGTTTTCTAATGAATTAGAACTGTTTACATATTATTATCATGTTCATGGATATATTGAGTTTTAGGCATTGCAAAGAAAACGAACCAGTTCCATATTTGTTCACTCCATTGTACAAAATGGTGAGAATTATAATATATTAAATAAAGTTTAATTAAATGAACAAATTGATTATTGATTTTATCTATATCTTTTCAGCAATACTTCCTAAACAATGTAGAAGCCGGGTGATGAATACCCATTCATCACTCTTTATTCTTTTATTTTATCTACAAAATCTATACAAAACACACGTATATTCCTGTAAATAGCAGTAATTATAATTCAGCATGCATTGTGTAAATATGAAATAATTAGCATGTTTTTGTGCATAAATAAAATAATAAAGAAGTAAAAGAAAAAGAGGGAGATATTTAGAATAAATATTGAGCGACCTAATCCCAAGGGAGAGCTCAGCATGAGCCTGACCGCAAAAAGAACCCAAGTAGAGAGAGATAGGGAAGCTCATATGTGTATATATACCTATAAATAAATAAAAATTATTTTCATCTTAATAAAAATAAAATGGGTGTATATTTATTTGTATATATTTGTAAATATAAAATTAAAATAAAATTGGTAAAAACAAAACAAAAATAAAAATAAATAAAAATGCCCTTCATCATTGTACATAAGCCTTGTACATAGAAACCACATATCTATTTATCCCCCCTTATAAATAAATAAATAAAAATCCCATAAAAATATGTACATATTCCATATTCCATAATGTAGATAAATAAAATAAAAATCATAAAAATAAAAATAAAATAAAAAGAAATAAAATAAAAATAAAAATCAATATTGTACATATACCATGTATATATGTATATATAACTATTTATTTACTCTTTGTAAATAATTAATAAAAATAAAATAAAAATATCATATTATTCCAAATTTTATTCTATAAATAAATAAAATATAAAATTGAGATAATTTATATAAAAATAAATAATTAAAAATAAAAAATAAAAAATACATATTGTATACCTATATAATAATATTATTTTGTAAATACCTAAAATCTATTTCAAAAAAATAAATAAAAATCATTAAAAAATTATGTAAAAATAAAGAAACATTTTTCATGTTTTGAGTTTTTCGAAAATAAGTCATTTATTATTTTTAAATGAATTTCTAAATAATTTAAAAATGGAATAATTTGATTGGTCCACGGGGGATTGTTGACCTCGGTCAACTCTCCCCCGCGGACCTTGATGACACGCCTGACAATTGGGTTAAGTAATGGAAATAAAATGGTCGTTGTGACCCAAATCACCAAGCGCGGTCAATCGAGAAAAATTGATAAAAACCACTCAGAAAATTAAGAAATTCAATGTAAGCGGTCTTCGTTATTCTTTTTACCTGGTATAGCGATCCAGGGTCGAACACAAGGAGCACGATTGAAAAACTAGGTAGTCAAATTTCAGAGAAGCTAATTTTTAGTGGTTTTTGATTTTTTTTATAAATTTTTTAAAATTTTTAATATGTGAAGGAAAATAAAGAAAGTATAAACAAGCACACTTAAGCAATTTATTTAACACATCAAAAATCAAGCAAAAATTCCAGAAAAATTGTTTTTATGTTTTTTAAGTTTTTAAATATTTTTGGTGAATTTTTGATATTTTTCTAATGGGTAAATTATTTTCTAAAAATCTAACAGTGCTAAAAATGAAAGGTACTGTCCAGCAAGGCTTAAGACCCAAAAATAAAATATTTATGGATCTCAACAAGCCCTGAGGTAATTTTCCAGTAATCTAGAAAGAATAAGGAAAATTTGGGCACCTAAATTATTGTTTTTGGATTTTTATGTTATTTATTATAATTTTTATGAGTTTTTAGGGGTTTTTAGATTTTTAGGGTTTTTACGCAATAAAAAATAGCCAAAATTGGCTAGAAAATCAAACAACAAGCAAGAAACAGTAGCTAATTTTTTTAGAATTTTTGGGGGTGATTTTATAATTTTTTTGGTATTTTTATATCTAGACAGTAGCTAAAAGCAAGGTTTTTGAATTTTTAAAAATACTAAATGAAATCAGAAGTGTCCTCAAAAATCCCTAAAATTCCTACACCATGGCAGGAGCCATGTGTCAAAATCTCATGGGATTTGGAGGTAATTTGATATTTTATTCAAAAATGCAAAGTGGGCACAGTGCACAAGGACGTAAGTGCAAATACCCGAGAATCTGGGGGCCAAAGTGCAAAATTCCCAGCACGTCACGCGCGTGGCGCGTGGCTGGGGCACACAGGGACCAACTGGTAATAAAAACCAAGTCTTAGGGCCTTTTGATAACTCGTATCAAAAGCCCAGGGACTTGGTTGCAAAAAGCCCAATAAAATGCGCACATGCGTAATAAAAACACTCACAGGGGCATAATCGCAATTACTCAAAAATATTCATTCATTTCATAACAACCCAGTTCTACAGGACAAAAGATATAAAATGCCCAATACAACACGTGACGAAGCACGTGGTCACATGCACACAGGGGCATACATGCAATTAAAACTAAGCACAAGGTCCATCATGCAATTTACCCTACGTAAATAAAGTTCTAAAAATATTTACAGGACTGGAAATGAAATGACAAACTAAGAGGGGGCCCTAAGATATTTACCCCTTTATTGGTCGACGGCCAGATGCGCGCCACGTGGTGGATCCAACGGCTCGGGACGGCGGGCGCTCTTCTTCGGTGTCTCTTGGGCTCGATCGACGGTGGAGGCGAGGACACGTGGAAGATCTCACGGTGCTGGGCTCCGGTGCCTCTCTCCTCTGCTGCAACGGTCCGGATGAGCTCCTCAGATAGATCGACGGCTGCTGCTCCTCAAGGAATGGATGGCTGAGATCAAAACTGGAGGTCGAGGCTGATCGGACGGCGGCTGAAGATCCTGGAAGAACAAGTCGCTGGCGACTTTCGCCGGGCTCGTGCGTGCGCTAGGATCCTCTGGAGAGCCTTCTGGAGGTCGGAGAAGAATCGCGGAAGGCTCCCGCGTCTGCTGGTGGTCTCCGACGAGCGCACCGAGCTCCGAGGAGCTCGGTCGAAGGCGGTGGAGCCGGGTCTCCTGGCTGGATGGCGAAGGGTCTCAGATGACCCTTGTCTTGACCTGAAAAGCAAACCAGAAGACTCACGGGTCGAGGGCGAATTGCCTCGACCCGGTTAGGCGGCGTGAAGGTGCATGGTGCGTCGAAATGGAGAGCTCCGGCGAAGGTGGTCGGCGGAGAAGCTCGATTCCCAGATCCTGTGCGATCTGGGTTGGGTGAATGGGTGAAGAAGATGCGGAGAGGTCTGGCGGAGATGATGGTCGGGTCGGAATGGAAGATGGGGAATCGGAGGTGGCTGGCGACGGCGGCGGAGCTACGCGAACAGTAAACTAAAAATCGAAAGCTACGCTAATCTACGGCCTAAGGAATCTACCTGGGTGGAGCGGAAGACTATGCTGGAGCTTGGCTAGCTCCCGGTCGTAGCCTCGAAGGGCGTCAAGGCCTGAGGCTCGAGCTCCTGCAAGCGGCGGAGCAACGGCGGCGCGAAGCTGCCGGATCGATGGTCGGGGCACCCTCTCCTCACTGCAACAGGGGCAAATGCGAGCTGTCACCTCGGTGATCACCCTGGAGGTCACGGGAATGAGAATGGCGAGCCAAAGATGAGGCGCGGAGGCGGCGGAGGTCGGGATATATATGGAGACAGGGCCGATTAGGGTTGAGTGGATGCAGCGATGGAAGGCGTGGATTTCATGGCGAAAGATCTGGCGGAGAAGACGGATGATCAGCGAAGAATCCGGGCACGGGGTTTGCGTGGGAGACAGGCTGGAGACGCGTGGAAAAATCGGCGAAGGCGGGGCGGCGCACATCTTCCAGAAAAGGAAGGAGTCCGCGGGGGAGTTGACCGGGGTCAACAATCCCCCGTGGACCAATCAGGGGCTGCCACGTTTTTATTTTTTTGTTTATTTAATTTAAGGTAGAAAAAGGATGAATTAAGAAAAACTCAAAACATGAAATATTTTTCTTTTATTTTTTTCTATTTTTTGGTGATTTTTAATTAATTTTTGGAAAATAAAAATAGGGTAGCTATATATATAGGTATATGTACACTATATAGATTTTAATTTTTGATTTTTTTATTTGTTATTTTTATGTGTTTTTATGCCCATTTTATATTTTATTTATTTACATCATAAAATAAAGAACGAAATGGTATTTTTATTTTATTTTAATTATTTACACACAAGGGTGAAATAAATAGTTGTATACATTTATATACATGGTATCTATACAATGTATTTTTGTATTTTTAATTTTGTAATTTTTATTTGATTTTTGTTTTGTTTCTTGTTATTTTATATATTTACAATATGTAACATAGAATATTTACAAAAAGTTTAGAAAATAATTTTATTTATTTATAGGGTTAAATAAATAAAGGATGATGGTCTATATACATGGTGAAAGGGCATTTTTGGAATTTTGATTTTTATTTTGTTTTTAATAGTTTCTAAATATATACAAAATGTATACAAGCATATTTTTGGGTGAGGAAAATATAATTTTATTTATTTACAAAAGTATGTACACATGAGCTCCTATCTCCCTCTACTTTGGTTTTTATGCGGTCAGGCCCATGCTGAGCCCTCCCTTGGGTTAGGTTGCTCAATATTTATTCTAAATATTTCCCTCTTTTTCTCTTTACTCTTTATTCTTTTATTTTTGCACAAAAACATGCTAATTATATCTTTTTACACAATGCATGCTTTTGGTAATTATTTGTATTTACACATATCTACATGTATTTGCAAAGGTTTTTGTAGCTAAAATATAAGAATAAAGAGTGATGAATGGGTATTCATCACCCCCCTATGCTTAACTTTGCTAGTCCCTTAGCAAACACTTATTTGAAAAAGAAGTGAAAAAGAAAGAAAAAGAAAAAGAAAAAGAGGATGTACATGGATCAAGGTTGATTTATTAAACTTTCCTTCATTAAATTGAAATATGGAGCTCGATCAGAACTTTGGATTATTAATGTGTCGGAACCTTACTTGGACTTAAGCTTAAAACTCAACAGTCTCCAAGTTCCACCAATCTATGGGCAAGACTCCTCAATAAACCAGATCAGAACAAGTCTACATACACAAACTCTAATGACCATGAATCTTTCCATGCGGTGTAAGTGATATGTGGCTCCCCACCTCAGAAGTAACAAAGAAACAACCTCCCTCAACCTGGTAACTCTAATGCCTCGGTCTAGCAACTCTTTCCTCGAGAAGCGGGGTATTCCCTTCTAAGTTCAAGTGCAACCGGCTCAAGAAGAGGGGGTAGAAGTATAGAGTTTTGGAAGCTTAGCCAGTGTAGCTAAGTCTCCCGCTGCAAGCTTCATGAGATGTAACATTGATACCATAAGCTTTTGCTTTATTTGACTATGTACACTCCGGTGGGGTTATTAAATTTTCAATCCGACCCACCACTTTTTTGGAGTTCTTTTTGCATTTTTGCATTTTTTTTCAAGAACTTCTGTACAACATATCTACATGGTGCAGCATATAAGAAATTTCCTCTTGAGCCAGTAGACTATCCCTCTTTTGAAGCTTTATTGCAACCCACAGCTTCTGTCTTTAGCCTTCATCACCACTAGACCAAGTTGAGGTGCACTTCCTTCACTATAAGAAGAAGAGAGGTTCCGCCTAGAAGTACTACCCTCATATGCTACCCCAAGCCAAAGGAAACTGCCTCCTCACAACCTCATCCATGGAGAGCCATGTGTAAGTGCAGGTGCAAGTCAAGCCATTGTCTCTAAGAGCCATGCGTGTGTTGTTAAGTGCTCTACTTAGGCTCATCAAGATGACATATGCTCATAGCCTAGTGGACTCAAAGAATTAAGTCCTTATGGACCTGAAAAGCCTTAACCCTAAGTCCTATAAGGTTCCTTTTAAAGTTAAGTGGATTAAGATCTTATTCAAGCTCCATTTCTCAATTTAATTCCAGGCTTAGTTTAAATGTCAACTCTTATCCGGGAAAAACTATATACATATATGTACACCAGATGCTATTTACAAATATTTTACAATCATGCAAAATTTTTGAAAAATGTTTTGAAATCATGGATGATGATGCATGAAGTGCAAGTTTTGCAAAAAGATATTTACACACATTTACACAAGATTTTTGCAAACTTTTGATTTTCAAAACATTTTGGAAAAATTTTGTACTATATACATAATTTTGATACAAAAATATTTACACCAGCTTTACACAAAAGATTTTTGAAATCATTTTTACAAAAATACTTTTATACCCTAGCTATGTATGTGCAAGGATAGAAGAGGTTTATGTACATGAAAAATTTTTAAATTTTTGTGATTTTTAGCCATTTTATTTATTAACACACTCACACAAAGTACGAGTTATGGCTAAAGTATATATGAAATATATACACACCCCCCCTATACTTAGCTCGAACGACGTCCTCAGAGTGATCAAGAGCGATGAAGAAGACATAACTCGTGCTTGGTATAGGGAAGTGAAAAGGAATGGATAAGTACAGAAATGAATAAATGAATAGAGTACGAGGAACTCGGTGGTCTCCCCCTATACTTAGGATTAACTAATCCTAAGTATAGTAAGCTGTACATAAAGGGAGATCCGAGTGAAGAAAATACAGAGTCTGCCCCCCCTATACTTAGGGTAAAATATCCCTAAGTATAGGCAGCAAAAACAGGAGCAGAAAGAATGAAAAGAATACTCGCAGGTCCTACATCCCCCCTATACTTAGGGTAAATTACACCCTAAGTATAGCATAATCATAAGATGAGAGACGAGATGTGGGACTAAAGAATAGAATGATATGGACAACTGGATCTATACAGGCGGAAGAACAGTGAAAATCAGGCGTGAGATGCAAAAGATGTGAGTCAAAAGACCACATCTCACGCAAAATGAATAGCGGCAATAATAACGTCCCGCGGCTCATGATCTAGAAATGGCTTGAGCCGCTGGCCGTTCACTCGAAAGGTACTCTCAGAGGATAACTCAGATATATCAATGCTACCGTTATCGTGTACCTTTCTGACCAAGTAAGGTCCCTTCCATTTGCTCTGTAGCTTTCCTGGAAATAATCTGAGCCTCGCATCAAACAACCATACTTTCTGTCCAATCTCAAAATGCTTGTGGCTGATATGAGAATCATGCCACTCCTTCACTCTCTCCTTATAATGTAGGCTGTTTGAGAAAGCTGTATCTCTAAGCTCTTCCAAGGCGGCTAGCTCTGCCCTCCTCTGGTCTCCTATACCATCTGGATCCATAAGAATATCTGTGACTGCCCAAAGTGACTTGTGCCTCAGCTCAACAGGTAGATGGCACGGCTTGCCATAAACGAGGCGAAAGGGAGATGTACCCAATGGAGTCTTGAAAGACGTCCGATATGCCCACAAGACCGAGTCCAAAAGCTGTGACCAATTCTTTCGGTCAGGGCGGACGACTTTCTGCAAAATATTCTTGATCTCCCTATTCGACACCTCAGCTAGACCATTTGTCTGTGGATGGTATGGTGTGGCAACACGATGGTCTATGCTGAACTCGTTGGCAAGGGCCTTCACCTGGTCGTTGATGAAATGAGACCCCCCATCAGAAATCAGAACTCGTGGAACCCCGAACCACATGATGATGTGTTTCTTCAAAAATCTGCAAACTGTCTTCGCATCAGCGGCTCGGGCGGGGATAGCCTCAACCCAACGACTAACGTAATCTACGGCCAACAGAATGTACTCGAATCCCTGACTCTTAGGGAATGGACCCATGAAATCGATGCCCCATGCGTCAAAAACCTCACAGAAGTGAATGGGCTGCATCGGCATCATATCACGTTGTCCACAAGTGCCCATCCTCTGACAGTCAGTACACCTCTTCACGAACTCATCAGAGTCCTTGAAGAGTGTAGGCCACCACAAGCCGGATTGGAGCACTTTCTGTGCCGTTCTCCTCCCAGAGTGATGTCCTCCTGCCTCAAGCTTGTGGCAGTAAGTGAGGACACTATGATGCTCCTCCTGAGGAATACACCGACGCCAGATGCTATCCCCTCCTTCGTGGTAAAGGATGGGATCCTCCCAGTGGTAGGACTTGGCCTTCGCAAGGAAGGTCTCAAGCCTCTGCCTGGGCCAATCTTGTGGGACTTTCCCAGCAACGAGAAAGTTCACAATATCGGCATACCACGGGAGTGAGGTGATAGCAAGGATCGCCTCATCTGGGAAGGTATCATGAATGGGATCAATCTGCTCAGAATCCTCAGGCTGCTCTAATCGGGAGAGATGATCCGCCACCACATTCTTGACTCCAGGCTTATCCTTGATCTCAATGTCGAACTCCTGGAGTAGAAGGATCCATCTAGTAAGTCTGGCCTTGGCATCCTTCTTTGACATGAGGTACCTGATGGCGGTGTGGTCAGTATACAAAGTCACTCTAGATCCAATGATATACGATCTGAACTTATCTAGGGCAAACACTACTGCTAGCATCTCCTTCTCTGTGACCGTATAATTCCGCTGGGCAGAATCCAATGTGCGGCTAGCATAGTGTATGGCAAATGGAACTCCGTCCCTCCTCTGTCCTAGCACGGCCCCTACGGCAAAATCAGAGGCATCCGTCATGATCTCGAATGGGAGAGACCAATCGGGTGGCTGAAGGACATGAGCCTCAATAACACGCTGCTGGAGAGTCTCAAAGGATGAAAGACACTTGTCATCGACAAGGAACTCGGTGTCTTTCGTCAAGAGGTCAGTCAACGGTCGGGCAATCTTGCTGAAATCATGAATGAATCTCCTATAAAAACCAACGTGCCCCAGAAATGACCGTAGCTGCTTTAAATTGGACGGCGGTGCGAGTTTTCTAATGACGTCAACCTTGGCCGGATCAACCTCCATGCCCCTGTTGGAGATGATGTGGCCAAGCACCGTCCCTTGAGTCACCATGAAGTGACTCTTCTTCCAAGACAGAACCAAGCGGGTAGCAATACATCGCTGGAGCACTCGGTCTAGGCAGTCAAGACAGGAATCGAATCCGTCGCCGTAAACCGAGAAGTCATCCATGAAGACCTCCAAACACTCCCCTACCATGTCCGAAAAGATCGACAGCATGCACCTCTGAAAAGTTGCAGGGGCATTGCATAGCCCGAATGGCATGCGTCGAAAAGCGTATGTACCGAAGGGACAGGTAAAGGTGGTCTTCTCCTGATCCTCAGGAGCGATGGCTACCTGATTGTAGCCCGAGTACCCATCCAGGAAGCAATAATGGCTCTTCCCTGCCAGTCTCTCTATGATCTGATCAATAAAAGGCAGGGGGAAGTGGTCCTTCTTGGTGGCCTGGTTGAGTCTCCTGTAGTCAACGCAGACCCTCCAAGAGGTGGGTACTCGTGTAGCAATCTCCTCTCCCGACTCACTGATCACAGTCGTGATGCCAGTCTTCTTGGGCACCACATGCAAGGGGCTAACCCACTTGGAGTCGGAAATGGGATAAATAAAATCTGCACTCCACCATTTTGATATTTCCTTCATGACAACTTCTCTCAGGTTGGGGTTCAGTCGCCGCTGGAACTCACGCGACGGCTTTGCCCCTTCCTCGAGATAGATATGGTGGGAGCACAACGAGGGACTAATCCCATGGAGATCTGCTACGCTCCATCCAATTGCCTTGCGGTTCTTTTCAAGAACCTCCATCAGACGGGATTCTTGTTCTCCAGTCAGATCGGCGGAGATGATGACTGGGTACATCTCAGACTCTCCCGCAAGGAATCGATACTTCAACGAAGTAGGGAGCGGCTTTAGTTCTGGACAGCTGGGTGCTGGCAAATCTGGCTTCTGAAGAAGATGTGTGTATGCTGACAATTCTACCAAATCTGCCTGGGAAAATGATAACGAACTCTCACAAACTGGATCTGGAGAAGGCGGGTCCTCTGCATTGTCTCTAATCTGCTCTGCCTCTACCTCCTCCTCATCTGTAGGCTCAGGTGGATCCAGGTCTGGCATCTGATCATCACAATCTGCCAAATCAGACTCTGAATCCGAGGGATCTGTATCAACTGCGGTGGCATCAGTACCACCGTAGAGCAAGGTGGCCTCAGTACCACCATCACTGAAAATCGTGTCGCGATCAAGGTCCGACTCTGCTGACTCAATAGTATCCTGAACCAGGGCTGTGCTCTCCAGACCATCCTCTGCTATCATCTCTGCATCAGCTGTATCTGAATATGAGAGGATGGTCTGCGCTGCAGGATCTGCCCAAGCTGCCTCATCATCTGTGATCACAAAATCACAGTCCTGGTGGATGTCTGGCTCTGCGTCTGTCAGCTGCTCTGAATCTGTACTGCCCTCTGAGCGGGATCTATCTCTGGCTCTGTGGTCCTTAACCGTCTCTATTTGTATACTCTCGCCCTGGACGCGAAAGAATACCTTCCCACTGTCATGGTCAGTCACCGCCTTGGCTGTGGCCAAGAACGGGCGACCGAGGATGATGGGGGAATCGGTCAACGAGTCAGGGGTCTCCATGTCCAGCACTACAAAGTCCACGGGGAATTGCAAACCCTGAATCGTGACGACAACGTCTCGCAATAACCCCTTTGGCCTCTTGACAGACCGATCAGCAAACTGAAGGTATGTCCTGCTCTGTCTAAGAGTGCCCAACTCTAAGTGGTTGAGAAGGGCTGCCGGAAGAAGGTTGATCGACGATCCGCTATCTAATAGAGTACGGTCGAACCTCTGCTCACTAATCTGACATCTGACATACGGGGCTCCTAAATCTGGCCTCTTGGTCGGCAGATGGTTCTGGATCGCGTGACACGTGGCTTTGGTCAACACATGAATCTCTGTGGTTTTATTCCTCTTCTTCCTCCTGACTGTGGTCCTGTCTCTCAAGGATCGCTGAAGAAGAGGGATGTGCTGCAAAGCCTCATTGAGGGTCAGCTGGATGTGAAATCGGTCTATCATGCCCTGGCTGAACTCCTCCTGCTCTCTCTTTTTTGGATCTTTTTCTTTTTTCTTCCCCTTCCCTAACTCAAGGGCTCTAGGAAAGGGGATCACAGGGTCCTTCTCAGATGAAGGACTAGGAATAGGCCTAGACGGTTCGACAACTGGATCCTCACATACATCATACACCACAGTGGGATCAGAAGAAACTAAACCTTTTCCTTTATTCAAATTAGAGTTCTGAGAAACATTCATACGAGGAGAGACAACATCTCTATCAAAATGAATATTGGTGGCCTCAGTACCACCTCTAGCTGGCTCTACAACTAGACGTCTTGCGGCTTCAGTACCGCGGTCTGGCTCGGCTCTGCTGGTGGCGTCAGTACCACCTCCTCGATATGGTGAAGCGGCGGCCTCAGTACCGCCGGTGGAATCAGCATCTCTGGTGGCATCAGGACCACCGTTATCATCATGTGCGGCTTCAGTACCGCACTCCTCTTCCTCATCTGGCGCTCTAGATGGATCCCCGCGTTGTCGCTCAGATGAGGCGCCGCCTGCTGGTCTTCTACCGCTCCTAAGTATGACAAAATCAGCATCAAATAGATCCGACGATATATCATCAAATGAGTCACTAGAAGTGGTAGGCTCAGTGTGAACTACCTGCTCAGACTTCCTCTTCAAGCTATTCGGATTAGGCTCGATCTGTGCAGGGATGGCGGCCTTCCCTCTCATCAGGTCCCGCATTTCCTGGCGGAACTCATCCATCTCCCGTCTAAATGTAGCCTGCTGCTCTGTGAAGAGGCGGGCTAGATCATCCATGGCGGGGCTTTCATGGGAGCCCGACGGGTTGCCTCTCTGGTACTGAGGCTGCTGGACCTGGTGCTGCTGCTGCTGAGAGGGGTAAGAGGAAGGATGCTGCTGCTGGTGAGCCTGCTGCTCACGTCTCCAATTCTGTCCCTGCTGCTGGTAGGGACGAGGTACGAAGGACGATGGCTGGTGTGGCTGATATGCTGGGGGCTGCTGGTGATCTCTCTGCTGGGAGTACTGCCCTCCCTGACCGGCTGGCTGCTGTTGGGACTGGTTACCCCCATTCCCCCACCTGAATCCGGGATGGTCTCTTCGGATTCCAGGTTGAGGGCGGTCATACCAAATCCCGTTGACATCCATCAACGGTTCCGCATCGTAAGGGGCTGGTGGGAGTACATCCAGAGGCTGATCCGGCTGATATACCACCATCTGTAAGTCTGGAGATGGTGGTGACTGGTAAGAGGGCTGTTGCTGCTGGTACGGCTCCGCCTGTACAAGGTGAACTTGTCTAGGCTGCTGCAAGGAGCTGGAGCGCTGGGACGAGCTGCGGCTGCCACCGGAATCGCTTCGCGACTGAAGACGGGGCTGAGAAGCCGTCTGTGCCTCTTGAAGACACAAGAGATGGGTCTTCACGTCGCTCAGAGTTTGTGCCATCTGCTCCATCTGAGTTATGCCCTGGCACTGCTTCTTCTCTATTATTTCCATGCGGTCCAACTTCTCGCTGATAATCCCCATGTCCGCAGCGGCCGACTCTGCCTGTGCGGCTGCAACTGCGGACGAACTGGATGGACCTGCATCAACCCGTGCTATCCGCTGGTATTGCACGGGTCCTGGCGGCTGCTGAGATCTCTGTGTGTACAACCGAGTCTGGGACATCACCATGTAATTTTCGGCCATCTCCTCGTAAATGGCCCAGACTTGGTTGTGGTCCTTGGCAAAGTAGGACCCGCCGCAAGAAGCATTCACCAGACCCTGAAGCTCTGGCGTCATCCCACTAAAGAAGCTCTGAACTAGGTTCGGCTTGGAAATGTCGTGGTGTGGGCATCTATCCAGAAGCTCTCTGAACCTCTCCCATGCCTCGTGAAATTGCTCGTTAGGGAGCATGGAGAAGTTGTTGATCAGGGCCCTCGCTGCATTCGTCCGCCCGAGTGGATAGTACTTGTTTAAGTACTCGGTGCGGAGCTGCTCCCAGGTGTAAACAAACTTCCCTAGATGCTTCAGCCAGGCGGCTGCTCTATCTGCCAGTGAAAAAGGGAAGGCCATCATCCGAATCGTATCTTGGTCCACACGACGGTCGTGGACAGTGCTGCAGATCATCAAAAACTCCTGGAGATGGAGGTGGGGTTCCTCAGTGGCAAGTCCGTGAAAATGAGGAAGCATCTGCAGGGTGTTCGGAGGGAACTTGAAATCCCCCACGATAGCAGGTATCACCACCCACTGGTGCATCAGTGTAGATCCGGGGTTGTGTAACTCCCGCATCGGTCTTGCTGCGGCGGCGGCTGCCGCTGCTGCGGCAGCTGCTGCTGCGGCTGCTGCTGCGGCTGCTGCCTCTGCATCAGCGTCAGGAATGTCCTCAGGCTCGCTCTGATCTCTCTCTTCTCGGAGTCGCTCCAACTCCCTCCTCATCTCTATCATGAATGCCCCCTGATCGCGTAACTGCTGCTGAACTGTCTCTAATGATGCGATCAGGGTGGAGTTAATCGCCCCCTGGTCAAATACGACATGTTGCTCTCCCTGCTGACCTCCGGGGTAATCGTCTGATCTGGCGGCCATACCGACGTCTGCAAAATCAGATGAGCCCAACTCAGGTTCTGTCAAATCAATTCGTCTTTCTTCGGGCTCATGTCTCTCAGTAGCAAAAGAAAGGGGATCGAGGGGGAACAGGGTGGAATCGTACTCGGGCCCGGAGAGCTGGTCTTGACTCTCACGGGCCAACCTAGATGATGAAGTAGACTCGCCTAAAAGCGGTGCAGCCAGAGGCTGCCTAAGAGATCGTCTACCCATCATCTTGATCTGGCGAGTTGGGCGGATGGGATCTGGAGAAAATATGATCGCAAAGCAAACTCCCGGTTCACCAACACAACACAATATGAAGACCGTGAAAGCTCGGTCAATTTATCTTGTCAATTTTATTGGGTGAACATACAAAATATCAGAGCGCTTACGTGACCTGTTAGGATACCCGATGCTACTCCAACCGACTGGCCCGCACGGAAGAATCGGTAGTCAGCTAGAAATAGCACCGGAGGGCTCTATCTAGGGTACGGGTCACTCTCTCGCGCATCCAAACCATACAAGGAGGGGGTTGCTCTCCCCAAGACAAATTTTTAATGTGAGTGTCTTTTAGGGTCAATAATGTTATCCAGTCCCAATTTTTTTGTTTTTTCTTTTCAATTTTTTTCAAAATAAATACAAGCGGCCTAACGATTTTTCCGATTCTCCTGATGATTAAGCCAAAAACAGAGGGAGAAGACGAAAAAGCCGATGCGCGAAGAAATCAATGATGCATGCAGAGATAGAAATGCGTACCTTGTCTCCAGCACTCTACATGCAAGTGATCCGCGCAGAATTTAAAGACAGAAATAAAACTACCTAAATGATGCAACGGGAAAAACCGAGTCCTAGATGAGCAACTTCTATCGCAGAACCGTCTAACTCAGTTACTCGCCTTCGATCCAAAGAGTCCGGTCTTGGCTTACCCCTCCTCTTCTCGACAGGTCGAGTTCAGGAGTAGCGCTTGTGGGGCAGGCTCGCGGCACGTAGGCTCTCTGGAAAGCAACTAAGTTATTTTTATTATTTATTATTAGTAGGTCCAATTAACGATCTATAGGAACAGATAGGCAGTTAAGTGTGGGGACCCTACTAATTACGACACAAGCAAGAGAAATTCCTAAATCTAGGGGATCGAGAAAAACCGCGTAAACACCGGAAAAGGCAGCTAGCTATTAAAACCGCAGAAAAAGCCGCGAAAATCCAAATGGGTCCCCCGAGTACACCGGTACTCGGCGAAACAGACCCGCTAAGTTACAAGTGTCCACAAGTCCAGAGTCTAAGTTATTACAACAAATATTGTTCTCTCTCTCTCTGAAATAAAAATTCCTTCTTCTCTCTCTCTTCCTCCTGCACGGGTCCTCCAAACAGAAGCTCCAAGTCGTCCAAGCAGTACCTCGCACAAAAATCAAAGAGAGAAGGTCAGAAAACAATAATAATATAGAGAGAGACAAAAATAGAAAAATGACTACAAAGCCGTGCTCCCCGGCAACGGCGCCATTCTGATGACACGCCTGACAATTGGGTTAAGTAATGGAAATAAAATGGTCGTTGTGACCCAAATCACCAAGCGCGGTCAATCGAGAAAAATTGATAAAAACCACTCAGAAAATCAAGAAATTCAATGTAAGCGGTCTTCGCTATTCTTTTTACCTGGTATAGCGATCCAGGGTCGAACACAAGGAGCACGATTGAAAAACTAGGTAGTCAAATTTCAGAGAAGCTAATTTTTAGTGGTTTTTGATTTTTTTATAAATTTTTTAAAATTTTTAATATGTAAAGGAAAATAAAGAAAGTATAAACAAGCACACTTAAGCAATTTATTTAACACATCAAAAATCAAGCAAAAATTCCAGAAAAATTGTTTTTATGTTTTTTAAGTTTTTAAATGTTTTTGGTGATTTTTTGATATTTTTCTAATGGGTAAATTATTTTCAAAAAATCTAACAGTGCTAAAAATGAAAGGTACTGTCCAGCAAGGCTTAAGACCCAAAAATAAAATATTTATGGATCTCAACAAGCCCTGAGGTAATTTTCCTGTAATCTAGAAAGAATAAGGAAAATTTGGGCACCTAAATTATTGTTTTTGGATTTTTATGTTATTTATTATAATTTTTATGAGTTTTTAGGGGTTTTTAGATTTTTAGGGTTTTTACGCAATAAAAAATAGCCAAAATTGGCTAGAAAATCAAACAACAAGCAAGAAACAGTAGCTAATTTTTTTAGAATTTTTGGGGGTGATTTTATAATTTTTTGGTATTTTTATATCTAGACAGTAGCTAAAAGCAAGGTTTTTGAATTTTTAAAAATACTAAATGAAATCAGAAGTGTCCTCAAAAATCCCTAAAATTCCTACACCATGGCAGGAGCCATGTATCAAAATCTCATGGGATTTGGAGGTAATTTGATATTTTATTCAAAAATGCAAAGTGGGCACAGTGCACAAGGACGTAAGTGCAAATACCCGAGAATCTGGGGGCCAAAGTGCAAAATTCCCAGCAAGTCACGCGCGTGGCGCGTGGCTGGGGCACACAGGGACCAACTGGTAATAAAAACCAAGTCTTAGGGCCTTTTGATAACTCGTATCAAAAGCCCAGGGACTTGGTTGCAAAAAGCCCAATAAAATGCGCACATGCGTAATAAAAACACTCACAGGGGCATAATCGCAATTACTCAAAAATATTCATTCATTTCATAACAACCCAGTTCTACAGGACAAAAGATATAAAATGCCCAATACAACACGTGACGAAGCACGTGGTCACATGCACACAGGGGCATACATGCAATTAAAACTAAGCACAAGGTCCATCATGCAATTTACCCTACGTAAATAAAGTTCTAAAAATATTTACAGGACTGGAAATGAAATGACAAACTAAGAGGGGGCCCTAAGATATTTACCCCTTTATTGGTCGACGGCCAGATGCGCGCCACGTGGTGGATCCAACGGCTCGGGACGGCGGGCGCTCTTCTTCGGTGTCTCTTGGGCTCGATCGACGGTGGAGGCGAGGACACGTGGAAGATCTCACGGTGCTGGGCTCCGGTGCCTCTCTCCTCTGCTGCAACGGTCCGGATGAGCTCCTCAGATAGATCGACGGTTGCTGCTCCTCAAGGAATGGATGGCTGAGATCAAAACTGGAGGTCGAGGCTGATCGGACGGCGGCTGAAGATCCTGGAAGAACAAGTCGCTGGCGACTTTCGCCGGGCTCGTGCGTGCGCTAGGATCCTCTGGAGAGCCTTCTGGAGGTCGGAGAAGAATCGCGGAAGGCTCCCGCGTCTGCTGGTGGTCTCCGACGAGCGCACCGAGCTCCGAGGAGCTCGGTCGAAGGCGGCGGAGCCAGGTCTCCTGGCTGGATGGCGAAGGGTCTCAGATGACCCTTGTCTTGACCTGAAAAGCAAACCAGAAGACTCACGGGTCGAGGGCGAATTGCCTCGACCCGGTTAGGCGGCGTGAAGGTGCATGGTGCGTCGAAATGGAGAGCTCCGGCGAAGGTGGTCGGCGGAGAAGATCGATTCCCAGATCCTGTGCGATCTGGGTTGGGTGAATGGGTGAAGAAGATGCGGAGAGGTCTGGCGGAGATGATGGTCGGGTCGGAATGGAAGATGGGGAATCGGAGGTGGCTGGCGACGGCGGCGGAGCTACGCGAACAGTAAACTAAAAATCGAAAGCTACGCTAATCTACGGCCTAAGGAATCTACCTGGGTGGAGCGGAAGACTATGCTGGAGCTTGGCTAGCTCCCGGTCGTAGCCTCGAAGGGCGTCAAGGCCTGAGGCTCGAGCTCCTGCAAGCGGCGGAGCAACGGCGGCGCGAAGCTGCCGGATCGATGGTCGGGGCACCCTCTCCTCACTGCAACAGGGGCAAATGCGAGCTGTCACCTCGGTGATCACCCTGGAGGTCACGGGAATGAGAATGGCGAGCCAAAGATGAGGCGCGGAGGCGGCGGAGGTCGGGATATATATGGAGACAGGGCCGATTAGGGTTGAGTGGATGCAGCGATGGAAGGCGTGGATTTCATGGCGAAAGATCTGGCGGAGAAGACGGATGATCAGCGAAGAATCCGGGCACGGGGTTTGCGTGGGAGACAGGCTGGAGACGCGTGGAAAAATCGGCGAAGGCGGGGCAGCGCACATCTTCCAGAAAAGGAAGGAGTCCGCGGGGGAGTTGACCGGGGTCAACAATCCCCCGTGGACCAATCAGGGGCTGCCACGTTTTTATTTTTTTGTTTATTTAATTTAAGGTAGAAAAAGGACGAATTAAGAAAAACTCAAAACATGAAATATTTTTCTTTTATTTTTTTCTATTTTTTGGTGATTTTTAATTAATTTTTGGAAAATAAAAATAGGGTAGCTATATATATAGGTATATGTACACTATATAGATTTTAATTTTTGATTTTTTTATTTGTTATTTTTATGTGTTTTTATGACCATTTTATATTTTATTTATTTACATCATAAAATAAAGAACGAAATGGTATTTTTATTTTATTTTAATTATTTACACACAAGGGTGAAATAAATAGTTGTATACATTTATATACATGGTATCTATATAATGTATTTTTGTATTTTTAATTTTGTAATTTTTATTTGATGTTTGTTTTGTTTCTTGTTATTTTATATATTTACAATATGTAACATAGAATATTTACAAAAAGTTTAGAAAATAATTTTATTTATTTATAGGGTTAAATAAATAAAGGATGATGGTCTATATACATGGTGAAAGGGCATTTTTGGAATTTTGATTTTTATTTTGTTTTTAATAGTTTCTAAATATATACAAAATGTATACAAGCATATTTTTGGGTGAGGAAAATATAATTTTATTTATTTACAAAAGTATGTACACATGAGCTCCTATCTCCCTCTACTTTGGTTTTTATGCGGTCAGGCCCATGTTGAGCCCTCCCTTGGGTTAGGTTGCTCAATATTTATTCTAAATATTTCCCTCTTTTTCTCTTTACTCTTTATTCTTTTATTTTTGCACAAAAACATGCTAATTATATCTTTTTACACAATGCATGCTTTTGGTAATTATTTGTATTTACACATATCTACATGTATTTGCAAAGGTTTTTGTAGCTAAAATATAAGAATAAAGAGTGATGAATGGGTATTCATCAGACCTCTTCTTCGCGGACGCGGTCACCAACCCGATTTCACCGACTTTTCCTGGATCGATCCGCCAACCATTCTCTCGAACCCCGGGCTCCGATTGATCAGCACATATCCGAGATACACGCCCGACGTTTTGCCTAGGGATCCGAGCTCCACAAATCCATGCCCGACCTTGTCTTCTCGGACCCTTCACCATATTTAGTTGAACCTCCGGCCGTCATTTCACTCTATCTTTGGCCTTTCCCCTCGACGTCAGTGACCTCCTCCACCTCGCCTGAGTGACAGTTGTGCGAGAGAGAGTAGCAGCGAGGCTCGGGCAGCCGGGAGCCACTAATCCGGCGAGATCACCACCGTGCGCCGCCGCGAGGTGCGCCAAGCCTCGGGAAGTGACGAACCCTTGAGGCCATAACCCCCGGATCTCCCCGAGCTCCAGCACAGTCGATTTCCTCCACCAGGTAGCTCCGATAACTCGTAGGTTAGCTTAGATTTGAGTTCTTCGCTTTCTGTTCATGTAGCTTCGCCGCCATAGCCAGCCACCTCCGATCGTCCATCTTCCATCCCGACCCTACTACCACATTTGCCATACTCCTCTCCACCTTCTTTACCCATCCGCCCCCCTGACTCGCCCCGGAGCAGGTCCTCCACCCTCCTCCGCCGTCGCCTCACCGGAGGGTGTCGCCCCGACGCTCACACTTGCCCATTTCACCTCTCACCGAGTCGAGGCACTTTGCCCTCGACCCAGGAGTTTGTCTGTGTGTTTTGCAGGTTGGGAGAGGCCCATCTGAGGGCCCGGATGTCCAGGCACAACAGCTCCAGTTCTCTGCCGTCGTCGGACCACTCCGGTGGTCGCCGGCCTCGTCGGAGACATCTATTAGCTGCAGACCATCGAGGTGAAGCCATCTACCACTTCAACGGCTTCAGAGGACATGTCCACCGCGTGCAATGGGCCGGCGAAGTTCACCGGTGAGCAGTTCTTGGAGACCCTCTCTCCGCCGTCCGATCGACCTCCTGCTCCAGATGTGATCTCAGCCATTCATTTGAGGAGCCACTCCACCGTTCGATCCACTAGAGGCGCGATCAGGACCGTCCATCCGAGCAAAGGGTTGCCCTAGCACCTCCACCGCCCGATCTGGCACGTGGCGAACCCTTGACCGTTTGATCTGAGCCGTTGGCCCTTGAAGAGACCCCAATTTCATCTCCACCGTCCGATCTGACACGTGGTGCTTCATCGTCCGTCGGCTTTTAATAAGGGGTAAATATCCTTTAGGCCCCTCCGTTTATGTCATTTAGTAGTTAGTCCTGTAAATATTTTATATAGTTCTTTTTATTTTGGTAAAATTGCAGTCTGGACCTTTATGTTTAATTTAATTGCATTATAGTCCCTGTTTGTTTATGCCACGTGCATCGACACGTGAGACCTGGAAATTTTGCAATATAGATCCCGTGTTTTCTATGCTTTATGGTTTGATCTTTTAGAAATAGGATTTGCATTTCAGTCCTTCCGTGCCTGGTCCACGTGCGGTGCGCATGTTTTATTGGACTTTTTGCACTATTGGCCCTAGGCTTTTATGTCGTATTACTGATTGGCCCCTGGACATAGTTTTCATACCAAATAGGTCCCTATGCATTGTGTGCTTGTTTTTTATTTAAATAAAATATCAAATTTAACCCAAATCGTGTGAAAATTGGACATGTGGCTCCTGCCACTGTGTAAAATTTTCATTAATTTTTGGGTACATTTTCATGGCTTTTTATTATTTTTAAAAATTCAAAAACCTTCATTTTTGCCTCTGTCCAGTTTATAAAATCCTAAAAAAATATAAACACCCTTTTAAAAATTCTAAAAAAATCAGGTTTTGTGTGTTTTTGTATGTTTGAATTTCTGTGCGAATTTGGCTTTTTTGGATTGATAAAAAGCTTAAAAGTTAAAAAACCCTCAAAAACTCATAAAAATTCTAAAAAATCATAGAAAATTCAAAATTTCATAAACGCTTCTTCTGAATTTTCCTTTTTGTTTATACATTTCATAAAAAATACCTCCAGGCTCTTCTAGGACCATTTTATATTTTAATTTGGTCCTCCAAGTCTGTCTGGACAGTTTTCTTTTGTTTCTGCCTTCTTTCATTTTTAGAAAATTCTATAAAAATTATAAAAATATCAAAAATTCACCAAAAACAGTAAAAACATATAAAACATAAAAATATTTTTATTTGAATTTTTGGACCATTTAAATAATTGGTTGAATGTGCTTGTAGTTGCCTTTTTATTATTTTTCTTCATTATTAAAAATCCAAAAAATATAAAAATATTAAAAACCACCAAAAAATTATTTGTTTTTATTTTCTTTTATTTCTGACTACTTTGTAGGCCGCAAGGCCAACTCATGCTCCTTGAGTTCGACCCTGGGTGCTACACCAGGCTAATCTCATAGCCAGGGCCACTATTTTTTATTTTCGTGTTTTATTTTATTGATTGGTGGTCTGCTCTTTATTTTTCTTGTTGAGCTGAGCTTCAAGTGACTGAGGTTGCAACGACCTTCGCTAGATTTTATTCACCTTAGTACATTCGTAAATTTCGGCTCATCAGAATGGCGTCGTTGTCGGGGAGCACGGTTTGGTAGTCGTATTTTCTCGATTTCTGTTTGATTTTGTTTTTCACGGCTTTCCGCGGCTTTTTCTTCGTCCGCGGCTTTTCGTTGCTTTTGTTTTCTTTTTGTTTTCTTTTTATTTATTTTTATTTTATTTTATTTTCCTATTGTTTTTGTTTGTTTCGTGTGTTTATTTTTATTTCTGCATATATTGCTTGTTTTATTTTATCTGCGTTATTTTCTTTTTATAATAATCTGCTTTGACACTCTTCTAGTTTCTTACGAGGGCACGAGGACCGAGGCGGCTCTTCTCGAAGAGCTAGCGCAACTGCGGGAGTTGGAGGCGGCTCTCTTCTCTACAGAGCCGCAGGAGGACGCGAGGAGCAAGCAAGAGTGCAGGAACCGCGGAATAGCCGCGGAGATAGCAATAGTGTAGTTTAGCTTAGTTTCCCTTTCAGGTTCAGACATTATATTATTGTAATAATACAGGTACCCAGACTTTCAGACTTGGACTTTGAGGGGTCTGTTTCGCCGAGCACCGGTGTGCTCGGGGGACCCCATCGCTGTTTTGTTTTGTCGCCTCTTCTTTTTATTTGATTTCACGTGGATTTCTGTGCTTGAGCCCCTAGATTTAGGTTTTTATTTCGTTGAGCCAGGTAGCTTTAGGTACAAAGCCCTAATTAGAATATATGTTCCCATAGATCACGCTTGGACTTAGGCAAATAAACTTGTGCTTCCCGATAATACAAGCTTCTGTTTAGGACGGTTTCTCGCACTGCATTTCATATAGATTAGGTTTACAATTATGCGCGGATCATAATTGCATGTAGACTGCTGGAGTCAGGTACTCCTTCTATCTCGTGCATGCATCATTGATTTGTCGCGCATCGGCTTTTCCGCTTTCCTCTCCCTGATTTTCTAGACTTAGAAATAAAAGGAAATTAGAAAATTCGTTAGACGTTTCTTGAAAAATACATAAAAAGAAAAACAATAAAATTGGGACTGCTAATCACACTTGACCTAAAAGACACCTCATTGAAAATCTGTCTTGGGGAGAGTAAACCCCTCCTTGTTTGGTTTGGATGAGCAAGAGAGTGACACGCACCCTAAGCTAGAGCCATATCCGATTTCTTAGCTGACTACCGGCTTTTTGTACGGGACAGTCGGTTGAGAATATTGGATTCCTATCAGCTCACGTAATCGCTCTAAAAGACTGGATGATCACCTAAAATAAAATCGACTGAATCGGGGGTTTTTGCTTTCTCATCTTGTGTGATTCCAGATCCCTTCTGCCTTTCCCCTCCTATCTTCTCTATCCATCTGTCTCCCACCCACCCTCCCTTCAGTCTTCTCTTCTTCTTCTCCCTTATCCCTGGATGATGGATCCCCCTCACTCCTGGCCGACACTTGCGGCTTCTTCTTCACCAGCTGACCATCAGTCCAGTCCACCTTCGAGGGAGGTCGGATCCCCGACCAACCTCCCGCTCCCTCCCTCCCATCTCTTTCTTTACTCTGGGCATGCTGCGCTAGACGTCTGCGGATATCAGATCGAGCAGATGCGAGACCCGGGCGAGGCCATTGCTGAGTTGAGAGTGCCCTCCATTCCTGATCAGAGAGAGTAGAGGAGATCATCAGATAGATCCTATACCAGATTGATGGAGGAGCAGATAGGACAGGGAGCTCAGTCAGCTTCTACTCGAGGTCCATTCATCCTGGACTTAGATTTCATTCGGAGACTGCCGACATTTTCAGGGGAGGCGCACGAGGAGCCCAATCTTCACCTGTCCGAGTTCGAGGAGTTTTGCAGAGCACAGTTATATTCAGATATCACTGCAGAGGAGCTGATGAGGAGGACCTTCCCATTCACACTTCAGGACAGAGCCATGAGATGGCACCGACGATGTGATCACCACATGTGGCAGTTCACACCGCAGTTCCGACATTCACTTATTGGATACCATCTCGAGTATACTTTCACAGAGATCATCTTCACGAGACGCCTTAGTCAGGACAACACATGAGGATGTTGCAGTACTAGTGCGGTGTGTCGGATTACATGAGGATACAGTTTCTACACACCAACCCGAGGACTTGGATGCTCCAGCACCACAGAGTACAGAGGAGATGACTGCGATAGCAGAGGTTCGGACCCAGAATCTACTCGAGTTCCCGTTGATCTTCCAGCTAGAGTTCGAGTCAGCCCCAGAGTTCTCAATTGACCAGTCTTGGATATCAGATTTTCTGATACTCCAGGAGTCGGAGGAGCCCCCGCTACTACATTCATGGATTCACCCACTTCAGTTTCCAGTCCCGGAGGAGTCAGCCTCTTTTCTGCAGAGACACTTCTCGGAGTTCGACAGTTATCAGGACTCAGCCCAGCAGCTACATTTCGATATGGGAGACCACTTTGAGATGTCAGACACACATTATCCCGTATTCGAGCCTTTTGTCCTCCACTTTGACGAGACAGACATACTTGTTGAGGATCAGTTGGTAGCCAGCATTGCCGCAGAGCGAGGATCAACCGCAGACACTTTGCCAGCCTCCGCGGTGTTGACCAGTACCTTCTCCTGCTTCTAGATTGCCGAGAGCTACACTTCAGATGATGATGATGCAACCTGGTGCACCGAGTGGATACTTGACAACAGCGCAGATGCCCTTCTAGATCCTGATCCTCTATATCTCACCTCTGATCTTGCATTTCTCCCCAAGGGTTATATGCGGGAGAATGCCAACCACGATGAGTACGCGGTTTCACCTTCTGAGAGTGTATCCGATCTGGCGGAACACGAAACCGAGTCTTCTGATCCTTCTGATTCTGAGTCATCTCACCTCGACGACCCTCGCGAGTATGAGCCGATCCTTGAGATATTCGATGATCTGTCTGACTTGTCTCTATTTCATACATCGGATATCAGCCTTCTTAGAGAGTCTCCTGATCTTGATTGTCCACACCTTTTTGAGACACTGATCGACGTGGAGGATTCCATGACTGATCCATCCTTCTCCACGTTTGATTTCTTCGGCTCCACACTTCCACTCCAGTCTGATCTAGAGCCAACAATTTCTTTTGTGCTACCGGATCCCGATCACTTATTTCCATGTACTTGGCCGGTAGCAGACACCCGCTTGATTGCATACCTGGGTGTCATTCTTTACACTGTTGATTTCGTCGCTGTTCTCATACCGAGACTGCGACGACAGTACGGCATTCGCCTTACAGATGACGTCCTGAACCTTGACACAACTTTGTCCTAGCCTTTGCGCCCAGCTAGGGGCGTAAAACCTAGCGCTTGTTGAGAGGCACCTCAACATTGTACCCTTTTGTATATACATGTTTTGTCTTAGTTTGATCTTTCTTTCTTCCGTTCTTGTTTTCACCCCAGGTCTCGTTTAGGAATATCTTTCCTATACTTAGGATATACCTCATCCTAAGTATAGGGGGGTGGAAACACCGAGTTGCTCTCCCGTTCTATTTCATCACTTATGTTGTTGCCTATACTTAAGGATTCTTCACCTTAAGTATAGGGGGAGTGATGCTCTCCATCTTGTATATATTTATCTAATTTCTTTGTGTCTTGCTACCCCTGTTTTTGCTGCCTATACTTAGGGATATTTTACCCTAAGTATAGGAGGGGTAGACCCTGTTCATTCTCCACTCGGCTTTCCCTTTGTGTACAGCATGCTATACTTAGGATTATTTGATCCTAAGTATAGGGATTAAAGCTGAGATCCTCTTGATTTCTATTCTTTGATTCGTCTTTGTTTATAGCCTTTCTTTTCACTTCCCTATACTAAGCACGAGTTATGTCTTCTTCATCGCTCTTGACTCTGAGGACATCGTTCGAGCTAAGTATAGGGGGGTGTATATATTTCATATATACTTTAGCCATAACTCGTACTTTGTGTGAGTGTGTTAATAAATAAAAATGGCTAAAAACCCTAAAATCCATAAAAATTAAAAATTCTTCCTTGTAAATAATCATTCTTTTATTTGCACATACATAGCTACTGTACAAACTATTTTTGTAAAAATGTTTGCAAAAACTTTTTGTGTAAATAGTGTGTAAATATGTGTATATCAAAACTATGTATATAGTATAAAATTTTTCCAAAATGTTTTGAAAATCAAAAGTTTGCAAAAACCTTGTGTAAATTTGTGTAAATATTTTTTCAAAACTTGCATTCATGCACACATTCACGATTTCAAAGCATTTTTCAAAATCTTTGCATTTGTGTAAACTTTATGTAAATAGCATCTTTGTATATACTTGTATAGTTTTTCCTGGATTATAGTTGACATTTAAACTAGCCTGGAATTAAATTGGGAAATGGAGCTTGATTAAGATCTTAATCCACCTAATTATAAGAGGAACCTTATATGGCTTAGGGTTAAGGCTTTTCAGGTCCATGGTGACTTAATTCTTTGAGTCCACTAGGATATGATCACATGTCATCTCAATGAGCCTAAGTAGAGCACTTGACAACACACACATGACTCATATAGACAATGGCTTGACTTGGACCCGCACTTTACACTGAGCTCTCTACGGATGAGGTGGTGAGGAGGCAGTCTTCTTTGACTTGAGGTAGCATATAAGGGTAGTACTTCTAGGCGGAACCTCTCTTCTTCTTTTAGTGAAGGAAGTGCGTCTCAACTTGGTCTGGTTGCCATGAGGTCTAACGACAGGAGTTGTGGGTTGCAATAATGCTTCAAAAGAGGGATAGTCTACTGGCTCAAGAGGAAAAACTCCTTATGTACATATGCTGCACCTTGTAAATATGTTGTACAGATGCACTTGAAAAAAAATGCAAAATGAAAATAACTCCAAAAAAGTGGTGGGTCTGATAGAAAATGATAATCCCACCGGAGTATGTATATAGTGCAAATAAGCAAAGCTTGAGACTCATGTTCCATCTTATGTAGCTTGCAGCAGGGAGACTTAGCTACACTGGTTGAGCTCCCAAGGATGCATGGCTACACTAGCCATGGTCCATTCTCTTCTTCCCCCTCTTCTTGAGCCGGATGAACTTGAACTTAGAAGGGAATACCCCGCTCCTCGAGGAAAGAGTGGCCAGATTGGGGTCATAGAGTTACCTTGTTAGGGAGGGTTGTCAAGTTGCTACTTCTGAGGTGGAGAGCTATACTTCACATACACTGTACAAGGAAAGATTCATGGTCTTCAGGGTTTGTGTATGTAGACTTGTTCTGATCTGGATTGTTGAGGAGTCTTGACTATAGATTAGTGGATCTTAGAGGCTGTTGAGTTTTAAACTTAAGTCCAAATAAGGTTCCAACACATTAATAATCCAAAGATCTGATCGAGCTCCATATTTCAATTTAATGAAGGCAAGTTTAATAATCAGCATTAATCCATGCATTTTCTCCTCTTTTTCTTTTTCTTTTTCTTTTTCACTTCTTTTTCAAATAAGTGTTTGCTAAGGGACTAGCAAAGTTAAGTATAGGGGGGTAATGAATACCCATTCATCACTCTTATTCTTTTATTTTAGCTACAAAACCTATGCAAAACATATGTATATTCCTGTAAATAGCAATAATTACAATTCAACATGCATTGTGTAAATATGAATAATTAGCATGTTTTTGTGCATAAATAAAAGAATAAAGAAATAAAAGAAAAAGAGGGAGATATTTAGAATAAATATTGAGCGACCTAATTCCAAGGGAGGGCTCAGCATGGGCCTGACCGCAATAAGAACTCAAGTAGAGAGAGATAGGGAAGCTCATATGTGTATATATACCTATAAATAAATAAAATTATTTTCCTCTTAATAAAAATAAAATGGATGCATATTTATTTGTATATATTTGTAAATATAAAATTAAAATAAAATTGGGAAAAACAAAACAAAAATAAAAATAAATAGAAATACCCTTCATCATTGTACATAAGCCTTGTACATAGAAACCACATATCTATTTATTCTCCCTTATAAATAAATAAATAAATATCCCATAAAAATATGTACATATTCCATATTCCATAATGTAGATAAATAAAATAAAAATCACAAAAATAAAAATAAAATAAAAATCAAAATCAACATTGTATATATACCATGTATATATGTATATATAACTATTTATTTACTCTATGTAAATAATTAATAAAAATAAAATAAAAATATCATACTATTCCAAATTTTATTCTATAAATAAATAAAATATAAAATTGGGATAATTTGTATAAAAATAAATAATTAAAAATAAAAAATAAAAATTACGTATTGTATATACCTATATATAATAATATTATTATGTAAATACCTGAAATATATTTCAAAAAATAAAAAAATCATTAAAAATTATCTAAAATAAAGAATCATTTTTCATGTTTTGAGTTTTTCGAAAATAAGTCATTTATTTTTTAAAATGAATTTCTAAATAATTTAAAAATGGAATAATTTGATTGGTCCATGGGGGATTGTTGACCCCAGTCAACTCTCCCCCGCGGACCTCTTCTTTGCGGACTCGGTCACCGACCCGATTTCACTGACTTTTTCTGGATCGGTCCGCCAACCATTCTCTCGAACCCCGGGCTCCAATTGATTAGCACATATCCGAGATATACGCCCGACGTTTTGCCTAGGGATCCGAGCTCCACAAATCCATGCCCGACCTTGTCTTCTCGGACCCTTCACCATATTTAGTTGAGCCTCCGGCCGTCATTCCACTCTATCTTTGGCCTTCCCCCTCGACGCCAGTGACCTCCTCCACTTTGCCCGAGTGACAGTTGTGCGAGAGAGAGTAGCAGCGAGGCTCGGCCAGCCGGGAGCCACTGATCCGGCGAGATCACCGTCGTGCGTCGCCGCGAGGTGCGCCAAGCCTCGGGAAGCGATGAACCCTTGAGGCCATAACCCCCGGAGCTCCCCGAGCTCCAGCACAGTCGATTTCCTCCACCAGGTAGCTCCGATAACTCGTAGGTTAGCTTAGATTTGAGTTCTTCATTTTCTGTTCATGTAGCTCCGCCGCCATCGCCAGCCACCTCCGATCGTCCATCTGCCATCTCGACCCTACTACCACATTCGCCATACTCCTCTCCACCTTCTTCACCCATCCACCCCCCCTGACTCACCCCGGAGCAGGTCCTCCACCCTCCTCCGTCGTCGCCTTGTCGGAGGGTGTCGCCCGACGCTCACACTCGCCCATTTCACCTCTCACCGGGTCGAGGCACTTTGCCCTCGACCCAAGAGTTTGTCTGTGTGTTTTGCAGGTTGAGAGAGGCCCATCTGAGGGTCCGGACGTCCAGGCAAAGCAGCTCCAGTTCTCTGCCGTCGCCGTACCACTCCGGTGGTCGCCGGCCTCGTCGGAGACATCCATTAGCTGCGGACCATCGAGGCGAAGACATCCACCACTTCAGCAGCTTCAGAGGACATCTCCACCGCGTGCATTGGGCCGGCGAAGTTCGCCGGCGAGCAGTACTTGGAGACCCTCTCTCTGTCGTCCGATCGACCTCCTGCTCCAGATGTGATCTCAGCCATTCATTTGAGGAGCCACTCCACCGTTCGATCCACCAGAGGCGCGATCACGTCCGTCCATCCGAGCAAAGGGTTGCCCTAGCATATCCACTGCCCGATCTGGCACGTGGCGAACCCTTGACCGTTTGATCTGAGCCGTTGGCCATTGAAGAGACCCCAGTTTCATCTCCACCGTCCGATCTGACACGTGGTGCTTCATCGGCCGTCGGCTTTTAATAAGGGGTAAATATCCTTTTGGCCCCTCCGTTTATGTCATTTAGTAGTTAGTCCTGTAAATATTTTATATAGTTCTTTTTATTGTGGTAAAATTGCAATCTGGACCTTTATATTTAATTTAATTGCATTATAGTCCCTGTTTGTGTATGCCACGTGCATCGACACGTGAGACCTGGAAATTTTGCAATATAGATACCGTGTTTTCTATGCTTTATGGTTTGATCTTTTAGAAATAGGATTTGCATTTCAGTCCTTCCGTGCCTGGTCCACGTGCGGTGCGCGTGTTTTATTGGACTTTTTGCATATTTGGCCCTGGGCTTTTATGCCGTGTTATTGATTGGCCCATGGACATAGCTTTCATTACAAATACGTCCCTATTCAATGTGTGCTTGTTTTTTATTTAAATAAAATATCAAATTTAACCCAAATCATGTGAAAATTGGAAACGTGGCTCCTGCCATTGTGTAAAAGTTTCACTAATTTTTGGGTACATTTTCGTGGCTTTTTATTATTTTAAAAATTCAAAAACCTTCATTTTTACCTCTTTCCAGTTTATAAAATCCTCAAAAATATAAAAACCCTTTTAAAAATTCTAAAAAAATCAAGTTTTGTGTGTTTTTTATGTTTGAATTTCTATGCGAATTTGGCTATTTTTGGATTGATAAAAAGCTTAAAAATAAAAAAACTCTTTAAAACTCATAAAAATTCTAAAAAATCATAGAAAATTCAAAAATTCATAAACTCTTCTTTTGAATTTTCCTTTTTGTTTATACTTTTCATAAAAATACCGCCAGCCTCTTCCAGGACCATTTTTATATTTTAATTTGGTCTCCAAGCCTGACTGGACAATTTTCTTTTGTTCTCTGCTTCTTTCATTTTTAGAAAATTCTATAAAAATTATAAAATCTCAAAAATTCATCAAAAACAATAAAAAACATATAAAACATAAAAATATTTTTATTTGAATTTTGGACCATTTTTTAGCATTTAAATAATTGGTTGAATGTGCTTGTAGTTGCCTTTTTATTATTTTTCTTCATTATTAAAAATCCAAAAAAAATATAAAAAATATTAAAAACCACCAAAAAATTATTTGTTTTTATTTTCTTTTAATTCTGACTACTTCGTAGGCCGCAAGGCCAACTCGTGCTCCTTGAGTTCGACCCTGGGTGCTACACCAGGCTAATCTCAAAGCCAGGGCCACTATTTTGATTTTCGTGTTTTATCTTATTGATTGGTGGTCTGCTCTTTATTTTTCTTGTTGAGCCGAGCTTCGAGTGACTGAGGTTGCAATGACCTTCACTAGATTTTATTCACCTTAGTACATTCGTAAATTTCGGCTCATCAGAATGGCGTCGTTGCCGGGGGAGCACGACTTAGTAGTCGTATTTCTCGGTTTCTGTTTGATTTTGTTTTTTGCGGCTTTCCGCGGCTTTTTCTTCGTCCGTGGCTTTTCGCGGCTTTTGTTTTCTTTTTGTTTTCTTTTTATTATTTTTTCTTTTATTTTATTTTATTTTCCTTTTGTTTTTGTTTATTTCGTGTGTTTATTTTTATTTCTGCATATATTGCTTGTTTTATTTATCTGCCTTATTTTCTTTTTATAATAATCTGCTTTGACACTCTTCTGTTTCTTGCGAGGGCTCAAGGACCGAGGCGGCTCTTCTCGAAGAGCCGGCGCAACTGCGGGAGTCAGAGGCGGCTCTCTTCTCTACAGAGCCGTAGGAGGACGCGAGGAGCCAGCAGGAGTGCAGGAACCGCGGAATAGCCGCGGAGATAGCGATAGTGTAGTTTAGCTTAGTTTCCCTTTCAGGTTCAGACATTATATTATTGTAATAATATAGGTACCCAAACTTTCAGACTTGGACTTTGCGGGGGTCTGTTTCGCCGAGCACCGGTGTGCTCGGGGGACCCCACCACTGTTTTGTTTTGTCGCCTCTTCTTTTTATTTGATTTCACGTGGATTTCTATGCTTGAGCCCTAGATTTAGGTTTTTATTTCGTTGAGCCAGGTAGCTTTAAGTCCAAAGCCCTAATTAGAATATCTGTTCCCATAGATCAGCTTGGACTTAGGCAAATAAACTTGTGCTTCCCGATAATAGAAGCTTCTGTTTAGGACGGTTTCTCGCACTGCATTCCATATAGATTAGGTTTACATTTATGTGCGGATCATAATTGCATGTAGACTGCTGGAGTCAGGTACGCCTTCTATCTCGTGCATGCATCATTGATTTGTCGCGCATCGGCTTTTTCGCTTTCCTCCCCTGATTTTCTGGACTTAGAAATAAAGGAAGTCGGAAAATTCATTAGATGTTTCTTGAAAAATACATAAAAAGAAAACAATAAAATCGGGACTGCTAATCACACTTGACCTAAAAGACACCTCATTGAAAATCTGTCTTGGGGAGAGTAACCCCCTCCTTGTTTAATTTAGATGAGTGAGAGAGTGACACGCACCTAGGCTAGAGCATATCCGATTTCTTAGCTGACTACCGGCTTTTTGTACGGGACAGTCGGTTGAGAATATTGGATTCCTATTAGCTCACGTAATCGCTCTGAAAGACTGAATGATCACCTAAAATAAAATCGACAAAGATAATTGACTGATCCCTTACGGTATTCAGCTCGTGTGCGTAGGTGAATCGGTGGTTTTTGCTTTCTCATCTTGTGTGATTCCAGATCCCTTCTGCCTTTCCCCTTCTATCTTCTCTATCCATCTGTCTCCCACCCACCCTCCCTTCAGTCTTCTCTTCTTCTTCTCCCTTATCCCTGGATGATGGATCCCCCTCACTCCTGGCCGACTCTTGCGGCTTCTTCTTCACCAGCTGACCATCAGTCAATCCACCTTCGAGGGAGGTCGGATCCCCGACCAACCTCCCGCTCCCTCCCTCCCATTCCTTTCTTTACTATGGGCATGCTGCGCAAGACGTCTGCGGATATCAGATCGAGCAGATGCAAGACCCGGACGAGGCCATTGCTGAGTTGAGAGCGCACTCTGTTCGTGATCAGAGAGAGCAGAGGAGATCATCAGATAGATCCTATCCCAGATTGATGGAGGAGCAGATAGGACAGGGAGCTCAGTCAGCTTCTACACGAGGTCCATTCATCTTGGACTTAGATTTCATTCAGAGACTGCCGACATTTTCAGGGAGGCGCACGAGGAGCCCTTTCTTCACCTGTCCGAGTTCGAGGAGTTTTGCAGAGCACAGTTATATTCACATATCACTGCAGTGGAGCTGATGAGGAGGACCTTCCCATTCACACTTCAGGACAGAGCCATGAGATGGCACCGATGATTGGGGAGGAGATTCGTTACATGGGAGAGCTCTACGCCGAGAGTTTCTACAGAGATACTTTCCCTAGCGTAGAGTAGAGCTGATGCGGTCTTTGATCACCGAGTTTTCAGTTGACCCCAAGAGCCACTACATGAGGCATGGGCCAAGGTTTCTTGACCTCTTGAGGAGACTTCCAGACCAGACTTCCACTGACAGACCTTATTGAGATCTCCATGCGAGGGATGACCGCAGAGCAGATAGCACTGGTGATCACCACATGTCGCAGTTCACACCGTAGTTCTGACATTCACTTACTGGATACCATCTCGAGTATACTTTCACAGAGATCATCTACACGAGACGCCTTAGTCGGGACAACACATGAGGATGTTGCAGTACTAGTGTGGTGTGTCGGATTACATGAGGATACAGTTTCTACACACCAGCTCGAGGACTTGGATGCTCCAGCACCACAGAGTACAAAGGAGATGACTGCGATAGCAGAGGTTCGAACCCAGAGTCTACTCGAGTTCCCGTTGGTCTTCCAGCTAGAGTTCGAGTCATCCCCAGAGTTCTCAGTTGACCAGTCTTGGATATCAAATCTTCTGATACTCCAGGAGCCGGAGGAGCCCCCGCTACTAAAGCCATCGATTCAGCCACTTCAGTTTCCAGTCCCGGAGGAGTCAGCTTCTTTTCTGCAGAGACACTTCTCGGAGTTCGACAGTTACCAGGACTCAGCCCAGCAGCTACATTTCGATATGGGACACCACTTTGAGATGTCAGACACAAATTGTCCTGTATTCGAGCCTTTTGTCCTCCACTTTGACGAGACAAACATACTTGCTGAGGACCAGTTGGCAGCCAGCATTGCCGCAGAGCGAGGATCAGCCGCAAACACTTTGCCAGCCTCCGCGGTGTTGACCAGTACCTTCTCCTGCTTCCAGATTGCCGAGAGCTACACTTCAGATGATGATGATGCAACCTGGTGCACCGAGTGGATACTTGACAGCAGCGCAGAGGCCCTTCTAGATCCTGATCCTCTATATCTCACCTCTGATCTTGCATTTCTCCTCGAGGGTTATATGCGGGAGAATGCCAACCACGATGAGTACGCGGTTTCACCTTCTGAGAGTGTATCCGATCTGGCGGAACACGAAACCGAGTCTTCTGATCCTTCTGATTCTGAGTCTTCTCACCTCGACGACCCTCGTGAGGATGAGCCGATCCTTGAGATATTCGATGATCTGTCTGACTTGTCTCTATTTCATACATCGGATATCAACCTTCTTAGGGAGTCTCCTGATTTTGATTGTCCACACCTTTTTGAGACACTGATCGACGTGGAGGATTCCATGACTGATCCATCCTTCTCCACGTTTGATTTCTTTGGCTCCACACTTCCACTCCAGTCTGATCCAGAGCCAATGATTTCTTTTGTGCTACCGGATCCCGATCACTTATTTCAATATACTTGGCTGGTAGCAGACACCCGCCTGATTGCATACCTGGGTGTCATTCTTTACATTGTTAATTTCGTCGTTGTTCTCATACCGAGACTGCGACGACAGTATGGCATTCGCTTACAGATGCCATCCTGAACCTTGACACAGCTTTGTCCTAGCCTTTGCGCCCAGCTAGGGGCGTAAAACCTAGCGCTTGTTGAGAGGCATATCAACATTGTACCATTTTGTATATACAAGTTTTGTCTTAGTTTGATCTTTCTTTCTTCCGTTCTTGTTTTCACCCCAGGTCTCGTTTAGGAATATCTTTGCTATACTTAGGATATACCTCATCCTAAGTATAGGGGGTGGAAACACCGAGTTGCTCTCCCGTTCTGTTTCATCACTTCTGTTGTTGCCTATACTTAAGGATTCTTCACCTTAAGTATAGGGGGAGTGATGCCCTCCATCTTGTATATATTTGTCTAATTTCATCGTGTCTTGCTACCCCTATTTTTGCTGCCTATACTTAGGGATATTTTACCCTAAGTATGGGGGGGGGGGGGGTAGACCCTGTACATTCTCCACTCGGCTTTCCCTTTGTGTACAGCCTGCTATACTTAGGATTATTTGATCCTAAGTATAGGGGGAAAAGCCGAGATCCTCTTGATTTCTATTCTTTGATTCGTCTTTGTTTATAGCCTTTCTTTTCACTTCCCTATACTAAGCACGAGTTATGTCTTCTTCATCGCTCTTGACTCTGAGGACATCGTTCGAGCTAAGTATAGGGGGGTGTATATATTTCATATATACTTTAGCCATAACTCATACTTTGTGTGAGTGTGTTAATAAATAAAAATGGCTAAAAACCCTAAAATCCATAAAAATTAAAAATTCTTCCTTGTAAATAATCATTCTTTTATTTGCACATACATAGCTACTGTACAAACTATTTTTGTAGAAAAGTTTGCAAAACCTTTTTGTGTAAATAGTGTGTAAATATATGTATATCAAAACTATGTATATAGTATAAAATTTTTCCAAAATGTTTTGAAAATCAAAAGTTTGCAAAAACCTTGTGTAAATTTATGTAAATATTTTTGCAAAACTTGCATTCATGCAAACATTCATGATTTCAAAACATTTTTCAAAAATTTTGCATTTGTGTAAATTTTGCGTAAATAGCATTATTGTATATACTTGTATAGTTTAACCTGGATTATAGTTGACATTTAAACTAGTCTGGAATTAAATTGGGAAATGGAGCTTGATTAAGATCTTAATCCACCTAATTATAAGAGGAACCTTATAGGGCTTAGGGTTAAGGCTTTTCAGGTCCATGGTGACTTAATTCTTTGAGTCCACTAGGATATGATCACATGTCATCTCAATGAGCCTAAGTAGAGCACTTAACAACACACACGTGACTCATATAGACAATGGCTTGACTTGGACCCGCACTTTACACTGAGCTCTCTACGGATGAGGTGGTGAGGAGGCAGTCTTCCTTGACTTGGGGTAGCATATGAGGGTAGTACTTCTAAGCGGAACCTCTCTTCTTCTTTTAGTGAAGGAAGTGCGTCTCAACTTGGTCTGGTTGCCATGAGGTCTAACGACAGGAGTTGTGGGTTGCAATAATGCTTCAAAAGAGGGATAGTCTACTGGCTCAAGAGGAAAAACTCCTTATGTACATATGCTGCACCTTGTAAATATGTTGTACAGATGCACTTGAAAAAAATGCAAAAAGAAAATAACTCCAAAAAAGTGGTGGGTCTGATAGAAAATGATAATCCCACCGGAGTATGTATATAGTGCAAATAAGCAAAGCTTGAGACTCATGTTCCATCTTATGTAGATTGCAGCAGGGAGACTTAGCTACACTGGTTGAGCTCCCAAGGATACATGGCTACACTGGCCATGGTCCATTCTCTTCTTCGCCCTCTTCTTGAGCCGGTTGAACTTGAACTTAGAAGGGAATACCCCGCTCCTCGAGGAAAGAGTGGCCAGATTGGGGTCATAGAGTTACCTTGTTAGGGAGGGTTGTCAAGTTGCTACTTCTGAGGTGGAGAGCTATACTTCACATACACTGTACAATGAAAGATTCATGGTCTTCAGGGTTTGTGTATGTAGACTTGTTCTGATCTGGATTGTTGAGGAGTCTTGGCTATAGATTAGTGGATCTTAGAGGCTGTTGAGTTTTAAACTTAAGTCCAAATAAGGTTCCGACATATTAATAATCCAAAGATCTGATTGTGCTCCATATTTCAATTTAATGAAGGCAAGTTTAATAATCAGCATTAATCCATGCATTTTCTCTTCTTTTTCTTTTTCTTTTTCACTTCTTTTTCAAATAAGTGTTTGCTAAGGGACTAGCAAAGCTAAGTATAGGGGGTGATGTATATCCATTCATCACTCTTTATTCATTTATTTTAGCTACAAAACCTATGCAAAACACATGTATATTCCTGTAAATAGCAATAATTACAATTCAGCATGCATTGTGTAAATATGAATAATTAGCATGTTTTTGTGCATAAATAAAAGAATAAAGAAATAAAAGAAAAAGAGGGAGATATTTAGAATAAATATTGAGCGACATAATCCCAAGGGAGGGCTCAGCATGCCTGACCGCAAAAAGAACCCAAGTAGAGAGAGATAGGGAAGCTCATATGTGTATATATACCTATAAATAAATAAAAATTATTTTCCTCTTAATAAAAATAAAATAGGTGTATATTTATTTGTATATATTTGTAAATATAAAAGTAAAATAAAATTGGGAATAACAAAATAAAAATAAAAATAAATAAAAATGCCCTTCATCATTGTACATAAGCCTTGTACATAGAAACCACATATCTATTTATTCCCCCTTATAAATAAATAAATAAAAATCCCATAAAAATATGTACATATTCCATATTCCATAATGTAGATAAATAAAATAAAAATCACAAAAATAAAAATAAAATAAAAAGAAATAAAATAAAAATCAAAATCAACATTGTATATATACCATGTATATATGTATATATAACTATTTAATTACTCTATGTAAATAATTAATAAAAATAAAATAAAAATATCATATTATTCCAAATTTAATTATATAAATAAAATATAAAATTGGGATAATTTGTATAAAAATAAATAATTAAAAATAAAAATTAAAAATACATATTGTATATACCTATATATAATAATATTATTTTGTAAATACCTAAACTATATCTCAAAAAAATAAATAAAAATTATTATAAAATTATTTAAAAACAAGGAAACATTTTTCATGTTTTGAGTTTTTTGAAAATAAGTCATTTATTATTTTTAAATGAATTTCTAAATAATTTAAAAATGGAATAATTTGATTGGTCCACGGGGGAACATTGACCCCGGTCAACTCTCCCCCGCGGACCTCTTCTTCGTGGACTCGGTCACCGACCCGATTTCACCGACTTTTCTTGGATCGGTTTGCCAACCATTCTCTCGAACCCCGGGCTCCGATTGATCAGCACATATCTGAGATACACGCCCGACGTTTTGCGTAGGGATCCGAGCTCCACAAATCCATGCCCGACCTTGTCTTCTCGGACCCTTCACCATATTTAGTTGAACCTCCGGTTGTCATTCCACTCTATCTTTGGCCTTCCCCCTCGACGCCAGTGACCTCCTCAACCTCGCCTGAGTGACAGCTGTGCGAGAGAGAGTAGCAGCGAGGCTCGGCCAGCAGGGAGCCACTGATCCGGCGAGATCACCGCCGTGCGCCACCGCGAGGTGCGCCAAGCCTCGGGAAGCGACGAACCCTTGAGGCCATAACCCCCGGAGATCCCCGAGCTCCAGCACAGTCGATTTTCTCCACCAGGTAGCTCCGATAACTCGTAGGTTAGCTTAGATTTGAGTTCTTCATTTTCTGTTCATGTAGCTCCGCCGCCATCGCCAGCCACCTCTGATCGTCCATCTGCCATCCCGACCCTACTACCACATTCGCCATACTCCTCTCCACCTTCTTCACCCATCCACCCCCCTCACTCGCCCCGGAGCAGGTCCTCCACCCTCCTCCGCCGTCGCCTCGCCGGAGGGTGTGGCCCCGACGCTCACACTCACCCATTTCACCTCTCACCGGGTCGAGGCACTTTGCCCTCGACCCAGGAGTTTGTCTGTGTGTTTTGCAGGTTGAGAGAGGCCCATCTAAGGGCTCGAACGTCCATGCACAGCAGCTCCAGTTCTCTGCCGTCGCCAGACCACTCCGATGGTCGCCGGCCTCGTCGGAGACATCCATTAACTGCAGACCATCGAGGAGAAGCCATCCACCACTGAAGCAGCTTCAGAGGACATCTCCACCGTGTGCATTGGGCCGGCGAAGTTTGCCGGCGAGCAGTTCTTGGATACCCTCTCTCCATCGTCCGATCGACCTCCTGCTCCAGATGTGATCTCAACCATTCATTTGAGGAGCCACTCCACCATTCAATCCACCAGAGGAACGATCAGGACCGTCCATCCGAGCAAAGGGTTGCCCTAGCACCTCCACCGCCCGATCTGGCACATGGCGAACCCTTGACCGTTTGATCTGAGTCGTTGGCCCTTGAAGAGACCCCAGTTTCATCTCCACCGTCCGATCTGACATGTGGTGCTTCATCGGTCATCGGCTTTTAATAAGGGTAAATATCCTTTAGGCCCCTCCGTTTATGTCATTTAGCAGTTAGTCCTGTAAATATTTTATATAGTTCTTTTTATTTTGGTAAAATTGTAGTCTGGACCTTTATGTTTAGTTTAATTGCATTATAGTCCCTGTTTGTGTATGCCACGTGCATCGACACGTGAGACTTGGAAATTTTGCAATATAGATCCCGTGTTTTCTATGCTTTATGGTTTGATCTTTTAGAAATAGGATTTGCATTTCAGTCCTTCCGTGCCTGGTCCGCGTGCGGTGCGCGTGTTTTATTGGACTTTTTGCACATTTGGCCCTGGGCTTTTATGCCGTGTTAGTGATTGGCCCCTGGACATAGTTTTCATTACAAATTGGTCCCTGTGCACGGTGTGCTTGTTTTTTATTTAAATAAAATATCAAATTTAACCCAAATCGTGTGAAAATTGGATACGTTGCTCCTGCCACTATGTAAAATTTTCACTAATTTTTGGGTACATTTTCATGGCTTTTTATTATTTTAAAAAATTAAAAAACCTTCATTTTTGCCTCTGTCCAGTTTATAAAATCCTAAAAAAATATAAAACCCTTTTAAAAATTCTAAAAAAAAATCAGGTTTTGTATGTTTGAATTTCTATGCGAATTTGGCTATTTTTGGATTGATAAAAAGCTTAAAAGTTAAAAAATCCTTAAAAACTCATAAAAATTCTAAAAAATCATAGAAAATTCAAAAATTCATAAACTCTTCTTCTGAATTTTCCTTTTTATTTATACTTTTCATAAAAAAAACCTCCAGGCTCTTCCAGGACCATTTTATATTTTAATTTGGTCCTCCAAGCCTGACTGGACAATTTTCTTTTGTTTCTGTCTTCTTTCATTTTTAGAAAATTCTATAAAAATTATAAAATCTCAAAAATTCACCAAAAATAGTAAAAAATATATAAAACATAAAAATATTTTTATTTGAATTTTTGGACCATTTTAAGCATTTAAATAATTGGTTGAATATGCTTGTAGTTGCCTTTTTATTATTTTTCTTCATTATTAAAAATCCAAAAAAATTTAAAAATGTTAAAAACCACCAAAAAATTATTTGTTTTTATTTTCTTTTATTTCTGACTACTTCGTAGGCTACAAGGCCAACTCGTGCTCCTTGAGTTCGACCATGGGTGCTACACCAGGCTAATCTCATAGCCAGGACCATTATTTTTGATTTTCGTGTTTTATCTTATTGATTGGTGGTATGCTCTTTATTTTTCTTGTTGAGCTGAGCTTCGAGTGACTGAGGTCGCAACGACCTTAGTAATTCCTTTACCTTAGTCTATCAGGCGGCTCATCACCGGTATAGATGATGACTTTGAAAATTTGGAGAGATTATATGATATCAAAGAAGAAAGAATGATGGGACTCTTGATGGTATTCACGGTAATGCACATCAGAAATCATTGGCATCTTCTAGTGACAGATTTTACATCCAAAAAGCATTTCTCTTTCAATTCCATGAATGGAAACAAGCAACATAAAAAGGACCTCTTCAAATGGGTAAGAAAACAATGTGTTTGATATATTTTATTTCTATGATGCATTAAATTAACATTTTATAATCATTACACTATCTAAATGTGCAGGTTGGATGGATGTCATAATATTTTAGCGCAAATATATTGGATGATTTCTTAATACACTGGGAAACTCTATTTGTCAAAGATTGTACACAACAACCTGCTCAAAGTCTCGACTGTGGTGTATACGTGATGAAGATGATGGAACTACTTTGCGAAGAAAGTCCACTAGATTTCGAATATGAAGATGTGAACAAGATTAGAGCTGAAATAGCCAACACGGTCCTATGTACTAGTCATGTTGAGAATGCTAGCACACCTTAAAGTGTAATGATAAAATAATTTTTGTTAGAAACAACTAAACATGCATTAGATATTATGATTTTTTTGATTTTTTTAATATGATTGATATCATGTTGGTTTTACGAATGATATATGATATTATGTTTGTGTTTATCGCAGTGTTATACTAGCAAACGTTGGATCCTTCCACAGAATCTACAGGATGTTTTTTTATATTTATCAAATGAAATGTTGTTTATGTATATCAACTAGATGAAGATGATGAGTATTAACATAGAAATGTGATTGTTTTTTGAATGACACATAAACACCATTATATGATAATTACAACATGGAAAAACAAAACACATTCACGTCAATCATATGATTTAACATAAACAGGACAACATAACAGCATGACGAAAGACTTATGGCATTATGTTTATGTTTATCAGAAAGATAGACTACTAAATGATCTCCAATTAGATGTTTGAAATGTTGTTTGCGTTTATCAAATGGTTGTTTAATAAATTTGCATCTAATAAAGTTATCTTTAAACTGATAAATAAAGATTAAATTTCTGGCAATGATGTTATCAGTTAAATGATGAGTATTAGCTTAACAAATTAGAATTTGGAAAAAGAGACACATTTGTAGCAATCATGTTATTTTTTTCACACAAAACATGAATAACATTCATGGCAAAAATGTTTTGATGAATATACACAATAATCATGTTATTTGGTAAATGATGAGTATTATCTTATCAAATCACTACCTGGAAGAACAAACACAATAACAGAAATCATATGAATAGCACATAAACTTCAAATGAGACGGTGTCTCACCACTTTTGTGATGAGCCCTCCATCTCATCCATTTATTTCAAATCACAAGGTTGTGATAAATGACAGATTAATTACATTATTTTAATGGTAAAAAACCTATTTTGATCATTTGTCACATTCTAAAAATAGTATGTGACAACCCACAAATTCATAACCCTAATTATCTCCTCTCTCTCTCTCTCAACTCCTCTTCTCTTTCTCGATGGCGCGTGGGCGGCTGCATGTGGAGGCCGACCTCTCCTCTCCAATGGTTGTGCGCAACGAGAACGATGGTGGCTCTCCCCCTCCGGTGTGTAGCGCACAATGATGGAGCATGCATGTGACGACACCATGGATCTCGATCTTGTTTCTTCTCAAACTTGTTTTAATTTGTAGGCTCGGAGGAGAAAGATGAGGAGGGGTTCGATGTCACCGTGCATCCTCCTCCCTGCAACGCCTCTCGACTGCGAAGGAGGGGTTTGGTGATGCTAGCTTCCTCGACACAACATCTCTCAACCGTGGAGGATGAGGCATGAAGGACGAAGGCACATAGGGTGTGGCACATTGGAGGAGAGTTGTTGGTAGAGCAAGGGCCCCTTAGATTTTTTTACAAATCTTAATTTTCTGTCATTGATGCAAATTTACATTATGGTATAATAATTTTACTTTTTTGACATTTAGATTTACATATTTATTTACCTTTTTTATAAATCTCATTATTGTTTCTCTATTTTGCAGAACTCGAAAACATGTATGGCAATTGAACTTTAACGCAATGGAAAACATGCGTGAATTTTACAAAGGAGAGAGATTCAGTTACAAAGATTCACAGCTTTTTTATAAAACAAACATACACAATTACAAAAAAGTTGAAGTTTACAAAGAGAAAAAATAGTCTTACAAAAACTTGATGGAGTTACAAAATGAATGTAGCCATTTACAAAATAGATATAACCATTTACAAAATGAAAATACAGTCTTAAAATAAAATCATTAATGAAATTACAAAGAGTAAAATATATTTTACAAAAACGAGTTGTACTTTACAAAGCTATGGTTGAATTCAGATCGTTTGGAACAAAATCGGAAATTATTCAATAAATGCATTTGTGAAAAATACCAAATCGAGAAAAGCTTAGAATGGTAATTTGAAATCAATAAATGAAACTCGAATTTAATAAAATCGATATGACGAAAATGCCCTTTTGGATGAGCTTTTTGATGCAACCGTCAGATTAAGATCTGATGAATCTACTCGATGGCTCACCACAATATTGGTGAGACCCCACCTCATTTGAAAGGGTCCATATATATATAGACACATATGGGATAAATGGGGATGCCCCTTAAGGGGAGCTAACTTGGCTCCCCCGCCCTATTTTTCTCACATTTTTTATTTTTTTGAAAAAAATCTTCCATGAATATTCATCACTATGGCCATATATTATAACATTCAAATTTCGCGCAAAACAGAGATTCCTACGACGTCCATCTAGATAGTCATTTTTTAACGGTCACAAAATTGCTAAAAATGACTGTCTAGATGGAGGTCGTAGGAGTCTCTGTTTCGCATTATATTAAATGACATAATATAGGGATATATTTATGAAAATCCACATAAACATTTTTCAAAAAAATAAAAAAATGGGAAAAATAATGCAGGGGGAACTAAGTTAGATCCCCCTAGGGGCATATATGTATATGTATATGTGTGTGTAGATGGGGCCATTCCAATGAGGCTGTAAGTTATGTCATAATTTTGCAAAATATAAATTGCACATTGTAAAATAATGGTGATCGTATTTTTTTGTAAAATATAGCATCAATATTGTAACTAACATTTTTGGAAAATATAATAATATTTTTATAAATATTTCTTGATATACATATTATATTAATTATTATTATTAAATTTATGAAGTTATAAATTGTAAAATAAATATAAAAGATACCTAAATTGATGTGGCTTTCAATGCACCCAGGAAAGATCTGCCTTATTTGAAGTTTCTCCTATATATATTCTTTTTGAGGATATCGACCAATATCTCGTGAGATATCAGTGATATATCTCCATATCGAGCCTTGTTGCTAAAAAATAATTGATTTCAATACAAAATTTCTCGAATATTATTCGGTATCTACCAACGAGATTACCACATGGTAGGATATGGTACGATAGGGGGTGCATATGATTGTTCTTCAATTGGTGGACTTCGCCCTCTTTGGCAATAGAGTTGTAACAAGTCTAATGCTAATCAAGTTAAGATCACATGTCTACAATATATCTCAGCAGTCGGCATTAACAACCATCGACATGTGCAATATATTGTGAAATTAATGTGCTAAACATTCTTGCACATAAATATTTATTTGGATGTCATTTATTATTTTAATAACTAAGATGATCTGACGTCATTTTCAAGATTTCCACCGATATCATCGATATATCTTGATATATCATTTTCTAGACAGGGACCGATACGATAACGATATCGATATTTCGAACATTACTCCTTGGTATCTTTGCCAGTGGAGAAATGGTCCATATGCGAAGGAACTGAAATAGGATTGAGGGGTCCAAAAAAGACAGGTTGTTATAGTTAGCCTCTAAATTTTTCAGTGGGTCATATAAGTTGGTGGTAATTAGATGCAAGTAATCTCGGACTCTAAGTAGAATAGTGCACAACACGGGTAAAGTGCATAATTCACACACGCATGTCCACGCAAAATATCTGATAAGAACAATGTAGGTACAAAAATATCAAATATTTTAAATAATGTAGGTAGATGGCTGACAATGTTCAAAGGGTGGGTGGGGCGACCGGTCCGATCACTCCTGTAGAGACCATGAAGAGTTGATTTCATGATCGGTATCTATATACATAAGTTAAAGCTGGGTTTTTCCTAGACTTCTTGACACGTGGATAGCTTCTGCGTTCTCTACTTTTCTCTCCCATCTCTGTTTTTCCAGTCGCACACTCTACCCTCCAACTTCCTGCCACGTTATAGGCTTCATCAATGCTGGTTACTCCCAATCTTCGAATGCTCTCTCTTATCTATTCACATTACACGCTACTCCCAATTTTCCAATCCCCCCTCTCTCATCTATTATAGTCAAATCTGCCACGTTAACTCCCAAACTTCCAATCCCCTCTCTCTCTCTCTTATCTATTCCTATTCACGTTGCAGGCTTTACCATGGCCACGTTGCTCTCAATTTTCCAATCTTCTCTCTCTCTCTTATCTATAAATAGTCCAAGCCTCTCACTCTTTTCTATTAAGATTAATATTCGAGAGCCCGTTCCAGTTGTAATATATGTAATGAACGTTAGAAATTAGTCTCACCGAGATTAATATCCTCGATCATTTTATGGGAAAATGTTAGGATATATCATGTTTCGATCGTGGAAATAATAGATCAATCGTGGAGTTCAGTGGCAAAAACATCCATCCAATAGTTTAAAGAACCTCAATCTACAACTTGCATCAATGTTATTTTTTATTTACATTTTTAGTAGATTTCGTATCATCTTATTCCCAAGATTGATACTCTAAAGTCAATATATAGTTAAACAAATCATATACTAAAGTAGTTGTATCAATATCATACAATCCGCCAAAAAAATGAATTGAAATTTCAAATTCAAAAGTGAAGCATTTATATTTCAAACATCAAATTTACGATGGCGGAAGATTCAGTGCATGTACATAATTATGAAGATACTGTGTGGACCATGTACCACTAAATATTCAACGGAAAAGTGGGCATATATATTACAATATATATATTTTCACCTATTAACTGATTGATTGATACTATTTCACTTAATAGCAATATTAATTACTTATATATGTTTTACACTCATGCAATTAAACTGTTTTTGTACAATGAGAAATATTGGAATTTAGACTTGAACCAAAAAGATGACATAAATAGTTTTTTTGATGTTAGCTACAACAAGGTTTGGACAGATAGCCTGCAATACATTTTAACATCTTAGATTTAAAATTTGAAAAGGTTAAAATATTAGGTTAATTATTCTACAATTTATCATTCTGCTTCATTTTGACAAATGAGTGGTATTAGTTGTTATTTGATAAGATGATCGAAGCGCTCCAACTTAAGTAGCAAGATGAAGAGCTCGGGTTTCACCGAGGTTTGAAGAACATAAAACTTTTGCAGTAATCTTAGATAATGTATTTTTGTCATTAGAACAAACTACTTCATTAATTATTGAAGCATACACATCTGATCAACTACTCAGACATGGATAAAATTGTACTGATGCCACCTACTCTAGATCTGCTTGATGCCTTGTCCCACACATTAATCTGATTTCTTCCAGAGCTGTGCATGAGGGACATGTCTCTATCATGTAAGTGTTTTGTGATAGTTATGGAAAACATTGCAATCAATTAAATCCCAATCTGTTGGGATTCAGGAAGTCTGTTTGTGTAAACTACACTTTTCAGTTGGAGCATTCTTGGTTGACTGAGGGAGATCTCAGAGACCATGTCACACGATATTGAAGAGGAGTGCCACCTTCTGGGTTAGCTTCCAGGGCTATGACAGTATGTTCAGGGGCTCTTCATGCAATATTGATGGCATTTTGCAGGGAGCTCTGAACTAGACATGATGAGTAGAGAGGGTCATGGCTCAAACTGAGGTGATAAGTTGGACCTACGAGAAGACTATAAGAAGTTCACTGTTGACGAGAGACAAGCACGGTTTAAAGAATGCTCAATATAAAATAAAATAAATTATTGCTAGCGGGTCTAATGGTAATTGGTTCGGTGATTTATCGTGTTATAAATATATATCAAGTGGACCATGCATACTTTTTCGTTCTTGGTTTTTTAGGATAAAAATGATTTACCTGTTGGGTTGTCTTATATTGATAACTTTCACAGGCTTTAATGCAAGAAAAAAAACGGAAATAGTTTTCTGAGGAGTCAATGTTCTGATGATGCCAGATATGATATTGTGCTCCTAAAGTTGTGCTGTCAATACCTTTTGTTTTGACAAATGCACGTCTTTTCCAAGTGATTGTCATCTTTAAGCCCTCATTTTTCCAAGTGATTATTGAATACTTTTTCATTCATATGTATGCTATTGCTGTATCATATAAAATATATCTGTTTTATAGACCAGGTCTGTCAACTTAAAATTCGCTCCTGAATCGATTTTTGTTTCAAAATAGTTTGCTAGCATTTTGTTGATTCTTCTTCTGTTGCTGCTTGTGGTGTTCGCACACTATAGATGGTGCAAGGAATTCGAATTTTATTTTTACATGGAACACCTTTTTTGTATTTTAAAATCTTTTGATTTGTTATCATGATGTAGTATAGGGTTGAGCACTTGCAGGCTTGCAGCTTGGTAGTCAGTTCTTAGAATAATATCTGTTGAAAATAGGGACCGGTGCATGTAATATATGGCAACGCAATGTCAAAATATTCAGTTAAATACATTTTACATAATTTTATAAACGGTGCTTTTCTTATAGATTATGAGAAAACATTTTTTAGTTTTTGAGATTTCTTGGAAATTTATTTTTTGAAAAAATAGAAATGAGTGCATCTGTTTGTTTATGGAGAAAATAAATACAATTTTCTTTAAAATACTTATTGTTTGAACCTTTTAACTATATATAAATCCATGTTTCGCAGATCAATTACTGTGGTTCCTGTGGATTTGTTTTTACCTGCTTTTTCGGATTTGAAAATGTTTAGGCAATTGGTATATTACTTATACATGTATTTTATGTATTTATGGACAAAAAAATGTGATAAATTGAACATTACATGATGGATCCAAAAATATGAATTTATATAGTGGTGATAAAAAATATCTATATATGTAATACAAAAAGAAGAAAAGCCAAGGGATGGTGTGGATCTTTTTTCGTATTAGTATATAAAAATATAAAAATATTTGATATGATATTTTGGATGGTGTAGGAGAGGTTGATGGGCCAGTTGATGGGTGTTGAGGAAGAAGCATGTTTCGCAGATCAATTACTGTGGTTCTTGTGGATTTGTTTTTACCTGCTTTTTTCGGATTTGAAAATGTTTACGCAATTGGTATATTACTTATACATGTATTTTATGTACTTATGGACAAAAAAATGTGATAAATTGAACATTACATGATGGATCCAGAAATATGAATTTATATAGTGGTGATAAAAAAATATCTATATATGTAATACAAAAAGAAGAAAAGCCAAGGGATGGTGTGGATCTTTTTTCGTATTAATATATAAAAATATAAAAATATTTAATATGGTATTTTGGATGGTGTAGGAGAGGTTGATGGGCCAGTTGATGGGTGTTGAGGAAGAAGCACTAGATCTACTGGGAGGATCCCGACTAACGTTTAGATAGGTTCAATTGGGGAAGAACAAGCGTAGATCCATATCGCACATCCTCCATCTAATTGTCAACAGGAGCAATCGCAGCCGCACGCTGCTCTCCAGGATGCGAATGAGCTGCATGTGCAAAAGGGTGATATTTTGGGAATAATTATATGTATACCTCCGATAGAATATTTATTTGCATACATGTCATCTGACACTCATTAAAAGCACGTGCATAACACGTGTGTGACACAATGGCAAGGATGCACTTTGATTTGTGTAATATTCACAACAAGGCCATGTTGCAGGATATCCATGTGAGCAGCTATGTGGTTCCTGATTTTTTTGCACGCTATCCCTTCTATGTTTAAGTAATTTTCATGATACCCCATAATTTCCTATATATTACATATCAGCCCCAATACAAAGTGTATTAAATCCTTTTATGATTTTATATTAAATATCACGCTTAATATAAAAAATCAAACAAAAATGCTCATTAATAAATATTAATATACTATAAACAATACATATTAACTTTGAAAAAAATATAAATATTTAGTATTTTTTTAATAATAAAAAAACATTATACGAAAATATTCACAAACTTTTTAAGTACATAAAAACTATAAATAAACCTCACAAAATCCAAAAAGTATGTTTTATTAAAATAACTTTGAAATTTTAAACATAACCATATTTATAAATTGTATGTATTTACATAAATGTTTTAGAAGGAATTTAAGTATAGACATTTTGAAGAATTATAATATTGAAATTATAGTATTGATAAATTAATCTAATTTTGAATATTATTTTATTTCGTTTTCTCTTCTTTTATTTTATTCATTTTGCTTTCGCTGCGAAGCGCGGGGAACATCCTAGTAAATGTTAAAGAAGACTCTCCATATAAGGAGGAGGATTGTCGAATTACACATGCCATAGGTCCTCACTCGAAAGTTGAAATATCCCATCAATTCTGGTATAGGGATGGACTATTGCACAGATCGTTTGTGATTGTTGTTAGGTAACATATAAATGACGGTTGAGATGCGCTCCCAAGTAGGCGGACCATCACATAGGAGTATCTGTTTCTGACGAAATTCGAATGGTATATTGGAGGGATATATAGATGAATATATACGGTGATAATATGAGGATGGGGAGCATGCACCCTGGTGCATGTAATTTTACATGCACCGGGACCTATATCTCCCATATTTTTTTTACTTTTTTGGAAAATATCACCGTGTATATTCATCTATATATCACTCCAATATACCATTCGAATCTCATCAGAAACAAAGACCCTTATGCACTCTATGTAGAACAGGTCGATTACAACAATTCTAAGACCATTAAAATTATCTGTTCTAGATGAAGGGTATAGGAGTTTCTGTTTCTGACGAAATTCGAATGGTATATTGGAGGGATATATAGATGAATATATACGATGATATTTTTCAAAAAAAAGATAAAAAATTATAGGAGATATAGGTTCTGGTGCATGTAAAATTACAGGCACCAAGGTGCAGGCTCCCCATCCTCTAATAATATTTTACATGTAGTCTTATTTTTAGATTGGTATCTCTTGTTTTGCTTTCTATCGGTCACAACTATATGTGGTCTGAAAGCCTGTGTTGGGACTCCTGATTGAGTTGAGCAATCCGCAGTTCCTGAACAATTGGTCGCAGTTCATAGAACCAGTGGATTTAGAATATTTGCCTTTAATGATGTCACACGATGCAACTGTGCTAACATTAATTAAAGGGTGTGTAATCTCGTTTTGTTCATGTATTGTTTGAGTTACTTCTATTCTATTTGTACTCAACATTTGTTTTCAAAGGGAAGATATCACATTTATATAACGGTTATATATACTTTAACCTTAATGTAGTTGTAATACTTCGGTCAAATCATGCGTGATATGCTATTTTAGGGTAGACTCGAGTCATTTGATTTGGTTTGGCACAGACGTAAGGGACGTGGTGGGTAATTAGCAAAGATCTTAGAGGTCATGTTGTGAAAGAATCGTTAGATTCCATGGCTTAGATTTTACAGGTGCCGGTTTGCACTTATGCCACTCTTACACACACCATGATTTAAATAAATGATGGTTTAGTTCAACTCATTAACGGTAAAACTAAGAGAAGGGCACACGGATCAAAAAGTAAGGGCACATCTGATATTCCAAAAGAGGGAGGGGCATAACCGATTTTCCAACATCTAAGAGGGGTACAGGTGATAAAAGTCCCTTTTAATATTTATACCTCAAAACTCCCTATTATCTAGATACGTGAGTTACACTGTTATACACTTTGATTTATCATGATCTGTAGTGGCAGTTGTTCTCGAAGCTCCGTTTTTGTTGGCACGATTGTTCTAGAAGCTCTATTTTTGTTGGCACACAGTCTGCAATGCAAGATATCATGGTGAACAACTTTTACGTAAGCTAAATTGCAAATAAATGATAAATATACTTTTATGTATAAAATATCACCATCACCTCACTTTTCCTATCAATTTTACAAAGTTTAAGGTGAAATCAACCTCTAAATTAGGCTTGACGAACCATCTTAAGTAGCTAAATTCAGGGTTACAATTTAGAGGCAAAGACATGAAAAAGGTTGTTTACATACAAAATTCAAGGATAGGTAATTTGGAACCGAGGAAACAACAGTAGTAAAGGTATATACGGAAATAAACCGTCAAGGCGTCGGTAAAAGAGAGTTCCACAACTAAGAATATGATGGTCACTCCCACCAAGAAAAATATATGTGCATAAACATCAACCAAACAGAAAGTTTCTCCGACTGATGTATTGAAAATAGCAAGCTAAAATTAAACCCCCAACCAGATGAGGGTTACCCGCAACTTCAAATTTGTGAGTACTCATGAGGGTTTGGCATCAAGAAAAATAGTGTGCATAACCATCAACCAAACAATAAGTTTTCCTGGCGGATGTATTGAAAATAGGAAGCTAAAATTGAACCTCGAATCAGATGGAGGTTACCTGCAATTTCAAATTTATGAGTAGCTGGATCGTACTGGAAGAGCTTTACTTGACCGCCTTGTTGGTGGAGCAGATATATCGAGTCCCTCTCAAACTGAGTGGTAGACATCTCTTCAGCAGGTACAATAGCGCCTCTGCCGCGCCAGCTAAGCAACAAAGCTCTGCCTTCCTAGTCCCTCCGTTTAAATAAAGCCGAGCCTCCAAGTTCCCACACATCAAATCTACTTCTTATGAAGTTCGCGGCCCACACCTTGTCATCGCACGCAACCAGAAAGGTCGAACCCTGACGGGTCCACCACGTCGACGGCTCTTGGACGTTCAACGGAATCTTGACTATTAAATTCCATCTTCCCAATGACGCCCATAATCTTCTTCCATGGAGGGTCACATCATTGAAATTGGGGTGCAAGGGATCGAAGGGATCAAAGTCTACGTCCTCACCGTAGCGCACCCACCGAGCGTCAGGCTGGCGCGGCCTGCAAAGGAAGGCATCGCCGTTACCATCCAAGGCAGCAACCAAGCACTCGTCCGAACGTGGATCCGCCGACAACAAAGCCTTGCGGATCGGCAGCCCTGGCACCAATTCCGGAAGCTGGATATGAGCCTTCAAGATGCGGTTGACGATGTGTATACTCCTCGACTCAGCATCCACAATCACCAGCCATCCCTGGAAGAATCCGACGCAGTCGATTATCTGGTTTCCCTCCGCGGGATCAGGTTGCTTGGGGCCACCGTAACCGCTCAAGAAACGGTTGAGGAGGTGACGTGGATCGTCGGAGGGAACCCAGCAGATGGATTTAAAGGAAGGTGGGTTGTCTATCATGGCATACTCTTGCAAGAACCGGCACGTTGCCCCGAGGCGAACGTGGTCGCGCAGGTTGAGACGCGAGAGTATGCGGTTCAGGATATCGACGGGGAGTTGCGGCCATGGGATTCCTTCATCGTCGGCCATGAGAAGAGGCGAGGAGTTGGATCGATGGAGGCTTTAGGGTTTGAGAATGGTCTGGAGTTTGGGGAAACCGCCGAGAGGCCGTGGGTGAAAAGGAAGAGGTTTAGATAGAAGGGTTTATAGAAACAAAGTTGCAGGAACAACCTCCTACTCTCACCTCATGCGTATCACAGATCCCAATTGAACCAAATTTAAAAATTTAAATTTTTTACATGTGGTAGAAAACGGATCAAAACACCCAACGGATGCATATTCTAAAGATGAATATGCATTGATCTCCATTTTTTGGAATTACATAAATAATCTGGGAGTAGGTTCCTAGGCCCCAGGACGGGGGGCTTGGTCCCCGTCTCCCAATTAATTCTCTAATACATATTATATTATTATAATAGAATATGATTTATATATAAAATAATCACTATAAACAATAATAAGTTGTATATAATGGCCTTTCATCTCCCATTTACAAGTTGTATAGATATGGGCATATATGTATCTGATCCACCATCGTATCCATATCATACAGATTTTGACGTATATATCCACATCTCTTTTCAAATGGATACATATACCGATATCACATTCATATCAACAAAAATCTGTATTCGTATATGTATATCCATTTTATATATAAATATAGTTGTACATTTATTTTTAACTTTATATAATATAATTGCGTACCTTCTTTTATCATATTTAGTAATTGTTACGATATAAGCACATTTAGAATATTTATATCATTTGTATTCCATCCAATACATGTATATTTAAGCTAATATATAGAGTATTTATAATATTATCCCTATACGATCGGTATCCATTCTATATCAGTATCCATTTTTTACGGATATGGTAATATATTTTTCATCCGTCAGTATCTTTGTTTGCATCACATTCATATATAAAAACATATAAGGAGAACACCTATATCCATAGCAGTATCCATATGTCTGCATCCCTAATCCCTCCCATCACCCAATCAAAAATCATAATATGACATGGATGCAATAATCTAATTGTCAACATTTGTAAGTTTTATTTAACTACATGTTACACGTAACTCCCACAACAAAATACGTATATAGTGATCTTTTTTTAATTCATCAACATAACATCCATTTTTAAGTTGTTAATGACATGTAATAGTTGTGAAATGATCTTTTTTGAGCCATAATTTAAATGTTGAGGGTTAGTGTACGATAAAGTACAAACATGAGAGAATAAACAAGTGAGATGGAATCTACGAGTATATAAAAATCCGGTCCAATCTGATCCAATTGGATTGGTTTGACTTCAGATATTTAATAGATTGGGTTGGATTGAAAAAAGTTAAAATCTGTTAAGGTTAAATTGGACATGGATTAAGCTAAAATCTGATCCATGTGCAACCCTAATGTGCAATATTATACGAAATTCGTACATATATATCTCCTTTACATTCCCACATTAGGAGCGATAGAATATTACCTTTTTAAAAACATAGTTTTAATGGTATACCTTAACATTGTGTTAATGAAAGCGTATTTTGATTTGAATAATTTTGTAACTATCTTTTTGTCAATATTGCATTTGTTGGATATTTATGTGAAATTGTAAGTTTAAAAGGGTATCTTTGTCAAATACACTTGTAAACACATTTTTTAGTAATTACAATGACAAATTGTAACAAAGATAATATATATATAATCTCAATAATTTGATAATTTGACCCTCAAGTTGAAATTGCTCGCTTCATCGCCTCGTTGGATTGTGTTATTGTGCCGGGAATGAGAGGGGATAAAAATCTAAATGAACAAAAATATTCTTATTTTACCAATGGCCTACTAAGCTCTAACCTAAATGAAAAGTTTCGATGAAGACATTTTTATCCTGGAGCATTCTTCTTTCTTTGGATGACGATCCACAGAAAACTCATGGTCCAAGACAAATATTTAAAAGGTTTTTATCCTACATGTACTTAATATTAGTGCTGCTAGTTGTTGCCTCTTATGCCTAAATAGTAACGAAAGTAAAGATAAAATATTTGTTGATTGCACTTATACAAAAGAAGTGTTTTCTCCGTTAAATTGTGATATTGGTGTTGCTTGTTACAAAAATTCCTTTTACACTATGGATGATATCTCGAATTCACTCTCTTATTAATAGCTAAAATCTAAGATGGCATCAACTTGGTGATTGATATCAAGAGGAGGTTATACGAGAGAACTTTCAAAGGCATCTCACGTCCGATTAGTAAATTACTCATAATGCCTTGCTCTTTTCCACTCATATTGGGAGACATTAGACTATGATGTAAATCTAAATGCTCTACATTCCCATAGTTTTAAAGGTGGTTTCAAAAATTCATTTATCTTTATTTTTTCCTACATTGTTATTGATGCAGAATGACTCAACAGATAAATTCCAATCGACACCAGGGATGCTAATCGAACATAATATATCCGTATTCGATTAGAGTTTGTTTGATAATAATTCGGAAAATGCTCGTTCTTTTCCAAATGGACTGAACATAAACTTTAAATTTTAGTTTGATAGCTTATCAAACCAAACATGAACATAACTAAGAGGATTCAATTGTATTCAGGTATATGGACCCGTTTGTATAAATGATCAGTCTGTACGAGAGTAGTATATAAACTCCCTTAGGTTTAGCGCTCTTAGTATTATCTGTATTTTCTTCTTCTCCACATATTGAAAAAACGATCATCACCATCCAAGGACGTAGCCTAAATTTGAGTGAACCTTATAAATATGTGTGCCTTAGTTCTTGCATGATTGATCTTGTTTGGGCATACTTCCACAAATCACAACAAACTAGTATCAGAGCATCATGTTCCATCATGATCATCAAGTAAGATGTCGCTACACAATCCGAAGATCGAGAAGTTCACAAGGAGAAATATATTCAGCCGATGACAGATCAAGATGTGTGCCCTTCTGAAGTAGCAGGGAATCTGGATATCATTGGACTAGGAGCACGCGAAGGTTTTCGAACCCTTGATGATTCTCTATTTCATCACCTTTATTCTGTCATTTTTAGACTTAAAAACCCAAGCTAATGCATGTAAATAGCATTAATATGCACAAATTAACATTCATTATTTATTCTATTTATTGTACATAAAATACTTTTTAATGCCTAAATTATATAATAAAGAAAATAAAAAGAATAAAATACCAAAGGTATTTTATGACCCTAAACTCCAAGAACAAGTCAAGAATTGATTTGATCGACAAGGAATAAAGTATGGGAAAATAAGGGCCAAAAATCACCTAAAAACCCTATTCTTCTATTCATCAATAAGTTCTTTTTAGGACCTATTTTATTCTTTATTATTTATTCATCAAATAAATAAACTTTGTACATAAAAGTTGTAGATATAATGTATAGAAAATATGAAATTGATTTCACTTAAAAATAATATATATTGTAATTTTTATACGCAAAATAAAATATCAAAATCCAAACTTCACAGACTCATATCTCTTTAATAAAAACTCAAAATGTAGTAAAATCATCTTTAATTGTATATAACTTTTAATAAGCTATTTAATGAAGGTGGTTCCATTTAATTTGGAGTTATTATTTGAAAGTTAGGTTTTGAACCCTTACTAAATAGTTTACCTATAAAATATTAATTTTATTTATTCTTTATTAATTTTATAATTTTATATTTTATATTTTTGTAAATATTATTTATAATACTGGTATATATTTAGAATAGAATAAAACCATAAATAAAATACTAAAATAAAATAAGAATACAAAATACATAGATGAATATACAATACATATACCTATATATTATTTAAGTGTACATATTATATCATAACAATATAATAAAAATATGTTTATATATATAAAAGTTGTAACATATAATATAAGAAAATAAAATATCAAACTCATAAATACAAAATAAAAATAAATTATACAAAACATAGGTAAATATACCTATAAATAAAACCATAAAAACTAAATTGAAATAAATAAGTTCAAAAAAATAAATAAAAATCATATTAAAATACTATAGATAATAACAAACATTTTTTTATAACTTTAGTTAATCATTTATTAATTATTATTGATTTTATAAATAATTTAGGGTTGGTTTTTCTTGGTTGGTCCACGTGGGCCAACCAGGTTGCTCTGCTAGTTGATCTAACCCTAGCCTCTGACAAAACCTCATTTTTTTGTCCTGCTTCTCGATTTTCTATCCTATGATACATCGCTCAAGGAGGATTGCACCCTTCATGAGATTTCTTCTCTACGCATCCTTGACCCAGACCGAGTACCCTCCTGGCACCATATCTTCTTCCTACACCCATGATTCCTCCTCGAACATCACCCCATCGCATCCTGTATATATACCCCCTTCCACTTCATTTGAATTTTGGTTCCCTTTAACGCCAAATTCTTCCCTCATATTATGCCCTAGGTCTAGAGTTTCGTGACAGGAGGCTCGGTCAACCGTTCTTATGGCGAGGAATGCGACATAGAGGTCGTCTCCCACCATCTCCGACGAGGCTCGTCGTCGAGGTCTACCTTGAAGCTCTAGCTTCTTTCGTTGCTTTTTAGTTAGGTGTAGCTCTTAGATTCATTTTTAGCAATTTATTTCGTGATTTGACTATTGTTTTAGCCTAGACTAGGACTTAAGCCCTCGTCGGAGCTCTTGAGCTCCGGCCACTCCATGACACATCGCCTAACCGCCAATAATAGCCAGGTCTCTACTCCCTTGTGCTTATGTGCTTTCTACTATGTTTGCAGGACTTGAAGGAAGCATTTGAGACTCACATTTTGCCAAAGAAGAAGCTCCAGGCATCGTCAAGCTCTAGATCCCCCCTCAGCGGGCTCCGAACAGTTTTGAGGTGCTTGGGAACAGGAGCAAATAGAGAGCGTCAGAGTGGTCTAAGGTTGTAGGAAGCTCGAGTTCTTCTTGTTTTCTTGCTGACTTCCTTTGAGTCGTTGGATCAAGAGCAGCCTCTAGAAGCTCCAAATACTGTCAGATGCGCTACATCTCGATCATTAGATCATGATCTGGGATATAGTCCAAGCCATTCATCCCGAAGCATCATCGCATCACAAAGAGGCGCCACATGGATAAATGGCTCAATCGCCACCGTTAGTCTCCGTGCCTTTGGGGGTAATTTACACTACATACCCTATTTTTGTGTTATTTGCATTTTACTCTTATATTTTATTTTAAAGACCTATTATTTTTGGGTAAAATGCATGTGAACCCTTGAGCTTAATTGTATTTACACTTTGGTCCATGCCAGGTCTCCTCACGTGTCGTCCTACGTGAGGTGGCCATTTTGCAGAATAGCCCTTGTGGCTTTTATATTTTATATTTGGTATAAAAACAATCTTGAGCGATTATAATATTTTGGTATATTTATAGTATAACCCATGTGCTTATTTTTATTTACGTTTATGCCCTTGCTAGTTCATTGATTTTTGTGGATGTTTCCTATTTATTAAATATATCATTTGTGCTCCAAAAAATCTCAAAAAAATAGGATTAAGTGTATGCTAGTGCATACTTCCACATTATACTTTTGCATTTTGATTTTAGTCACTTTCATTATTTAGTAAAAATAAAAAAGAGTACAATTTTGTCCTGTTTAGCTTTAAAAATACAAAATATATAAAATCTTTTTAAAAAATCTAAAAAAAATATTTATTTTGTTTATTTATTTATTTTACAACTCTAGAACCAAAAACTCTAAAAATAGCAGGAGAAAATACATAAAATTTGAAAAAGTCCAAAATCCTGTATAAAAATCTAAAAAATCCCAAAACTTCAAAAATATTTATTTTTATCTCTGAATTTCTTATGTTATTATCTAATTATATAAATTGATTTGAAGAATTTTGGATATTATTTACTATTTTTCATCTTCATTTCAATCTGATCTTTTTATTAAATCCCTGATTTGGGATATTTTTTACTTTAAATCATATAAAAATTAGCAAAATTATTTAAAAACCACAAAATAGTAAAAACTTACTTAAAATCCAAAAACATTTTATTTCTTGTATTTTGATCATTTTTAGTTGTATTTATAATCATATTACCTAGTATTTTAAATATAGCCTTATATATATTCTATATTATAAATATAAAAGAAAATTAAAAATAAGAAAAACTAAAAAATTAAAAATAAAAATTAAAAATAATTAAAAAAATAAATATATAAATATATAAAATTAAAAACCCACAAAAATAATAAATAGGCAAGAGGAATACAAATTCTGCGCACTTAATTGCACAATCTATCCATTCTGCTCCCTGAGTTCGACCTCTACACATACTTGCACCTATACGCATACATTGTAGAGTTACAATAAATTTTAACTCCACGCATTTATTTTCATCTCTTGATTCTTAATTGTGGGTTAATTGTTGTTTGAATTGGGGATTTGTGAGCAGTCATTACATCGACTTGATTTCTCGCCTTGTGAGATTTCTAGACCTTCACAAAAACCCGTTCAACAAATGGCGTCGTTGTTAGGGAGCAACTGCGCGTAGATTGGATTTTTTATTGTTCATCTTGTCTATATCTTTCCTCTATTTAATTTTCTGATTTATTTGATATAATTGTTGAATTGTCTAATCACCTATTCTTTATCGACTTTACTGCGAGGTACCGCAGATCGAGGTAGGATCTTCTAGGTGTGTTTGCGCACCCACGTAAGGCGGTTCCACTTTTCTAACCTAGGGGCTAGGAGGGAGCATCAAAAAAAGCTTGGAGGAAATTTTAAAGACAATAATTTATGTATTTACTTTATTTAGATCATTTGTAATTTAAAGTGAGAGAGAGACTATTAATTTATAATAACGTGGACTCTCCAAGACTCTACACTTCACGAGGTCCACTGCCCGAGAAATTGTTCCCTTGGGGGCCTTGTCAGTCTTTCTTGTATTTTTCAAAGTTTTCTTTTTTATTTGTTTTTCGACTTTATTTTTATTTGTTTTGTGTGATGGAGCCCTAGTTGTAAGATTTTCTTGTCGATAGAGTAAGGTCCAAAGCCATAATACAATTGCATGTACCTATAGAATCGTGCTTAAACTTAGCCAAATTAAATTGTTAATTATTTGGATTTGATACAATGTGACGAGAGAGGTTGCATACAATGCTGGCATGACCTATTGTGGTGGGCACCGAGTGGCATCGAAGATCGGACTTGATCTCACTTCTAGATAATTAACATCTAGTGCTTCACACTAATAGCAATTCCTATACTTAAGGCAATTTCATCGGCTTTGCATTGCATATATATAGGTTTCAATTCTACTTAGCATCTTGCACGAAGAGAGATGGAGGCAAGGTAAGTATTTACGCTTTAGCATTCATCATTGATTTATCGCTTGCATTGCTTTTCCGACTCTCTCCCTCTGATTTTAATCACCTAGGTTGCAAAAGGAATTGACCCCTCATTAGGTTTCGTGCATTCTTATTAAAAATCTAAAAAAAGTGATAATCGATAAGATTGGGACTGCTAAGTTTACTTGACACTAAAATCAACGAAAAAGAAAAATCTTTGTCTCGGAGAGAGTAACCCCCTCATTGTATTTGTGTTAATTTGCTCACGTGCATACTAAAGATTAGTGCCCAAATTCCAGGCCATCCTAAGTGTTTATACAACATTGTGATTATCACCTAACTCTAAAAACATACAAGATAAAAAGATCGAACTTTTTTGATCCTCATTGTGTTGAGTGGGTGAATTGAGGGGTTTTGTTTGTGTATCTTGTTTGTGATTGATTGTGTGCATACTCGATCTCTCTGCACATTTTGCGCCTTTTTCTTACACTTTTGATTTGATTATTGTGCTCTCTTGATCCCCTCCTTTTGATTCGGAGATGGCTGACTGGAGTGATTTTTATCCGAGCTTTGCAGATCCCTCATACTCTCCAGTTGGTCGACCTCCATTTTTCCAAGAGGACTTTCCTTCTGATTTTTGTACATATTCACCTCAACCACAATACCAGGCCTCAGACTTCTATCCACCACCATCCTCACATATTCCACCATCGCACTCATCCGAGACTGGCATGTTGGAGTCACCTCTCGTGGACACCGCTCTTGAGTATATGACCGATTAATGAAGCAGATGAAGAACATGATTGATGATCTCATTAGAGTAAATAAGATCCAGAATATCCCTCTACTATTTGAGGATATGGATCCACTTGAGGATTCCCATAAGAGCTTGCAATTGCCCAAAATACAAAAATGAGAAAATTTTAAAATACAAAAAGATTCCGGGAGACACATAGCTGAGTTATCTTGTGAGGAGATGGCGTATATGCTGGATTATTTTCCCACACACTCATTTACCTCATGTCCCACCTTTGACCTCAAGGACGATACTGTACAAACTGCTCTTAGTCGTCCTTTTGTAGATGTTGATTACGATCTCCTCCCTTGTATGGATGAGACCCAAAATTTCAAAAAAAATGTTTATTGAATCTAAAGTGGTCGCAACAATTCACAGATCATTGAGGCCCCACTTTGCCTGGCCATGACCCATTTATCTGCTCCTAAAACCAAGATAAGAAAACGAAGGAGCAGGTCCGAGCAACACATTTTGACCACTGCCCACGCCATCACCCACTACCCACATTCTAAGAAAGGGAACATTGTCACACCTCTTGTGAGTTGCATCATCTTTGACCATTCATGTGATAAAACTCTCCTTGACAGCGGCACATCGATTAATATAATAACCTTCTCATTGGTACAATCTATTCATCTTGGACCTCTCAAGAAACTCAAGATGATTGTGTAATTCGCTGATGGATCAATAAAGAGGCCAAGGGGTATTCTTGAGAACATTGTCATCCAGATACATGGCATGAACTTCACTGCAGACTTTGTTGTATTTCTCATGGAGACCTCCACCCCTGTGGAGCATCCTTCAATCACCCTAAGACGGTCTTTCCTCACCTCTGCAAGATCCTTTATTGATTATGGATCTGGAGAGATTCACTTTCGTTCTAATGTCGGGAGTGATGTGTTGATCACTGGTGTAGTCTTCATTCCCTTGTGAAGCCTAATCTGAGTAACCGACTCTTCACCAAGAAGTAGGCTTTTTATAAAGCTCATATTTTTGGTGGAATTTTTTGGTGTAGGCTTCTTTGAATTTTTCTTTGATTTTACATAGCTATTGCATTATTGTTTATGCCCCGACGGATAAATCATATTTTTGGTCCGTCTATTTTTTGGGGTCTTGGAATAAAGTTGTGCGCGCAGACCATTCCTCATTCGAAGCATTATCTCAATCCATATCCAGTCTTTAGATATCATAGATACCAGAAGAAGTGGGTTAGAGTACTGCTTCAACAATCTCGAAGAATGGTTCATGAGCCTTGACCAAGTAGCATAGCATCGTCCCGACTTAGACTCCAAGATCTTTCAACAACCCATCTGAGTTGAGCTAAGTGTTAGGTGAAAGGTGTCTAGTCAAGCCATTGTCTCAAGAGTCTCACGAATGATATGAAGGATTCTAGTTAGATACAATGTATCGACTCATGAACATAGTCTCATGGAACCTAAAGAATTAAGTCAAGGTGACCTGAAGTATCCCAATTCCAGTCCTTAGTGGGTTCCTTTAGAATTAAGTGCATTAAGATCTATACCAAGCTCCAATCTTCAGACGTTAATTCAGACTTGTTCAATTATCTTGATCATTCTAAAAAATGTAAATGCTATGTATAATGCAAGAGGAAATCTTTTTATGAAGCAAATTTTCCATTTTTGAACTTTTTATGGATTTTCGAAAAAAGTTTTGCAAATTTTTATGCAGATTTTTTAAAAGATTTTGCAAATGTTTTTGGAGTTTTATTTTTTTTGAGATTTTTAGGGATTTTTGAATAGAGGTTAGTAAAAGGAATATGTTTAGCTATTTGCACGGGATAGCATCTATATTTACAAGGGTGATGGTGTGTTTTATACAAGTCGAATATTAGTGATTTTACAGAATTTATGCATTCTTTGTAAGGATTTCATTTGTGTTATTATTTACACAGGATTCTCAAAACATTTGAAATTATGTTTACAAACATTTTGAGAACTTATTTTTGCAAATAATTTTGACAAACATCTTTACAAACATTTACAAGCCTTGAAAATAAGTTTGCAAATGTTTCCCAAATAGAATATATTGATTTTTCTAAAGATTTTTGCAACCATTTTTCAAATCATTTGCAAACAAATTTTTAAAAGACTTTATTTTCATAAATAAAAGGAATTTTTGCAAACAAAATATGTTTACAAAGGTAACATTTTGCAAAAGTTTTCCAAATAATTTTCAAAAGATTTTTCAAATTATTTTTCAACCATTTTTCTAATCATTTTGCAAAATATTTTCAACAATTCATTGCATGTATTTTCAAAGAATTATTGTGTTTTATTAATTAGTTATGTTATTGAAAATATGAAAGTACGAGTTATGACTAAAGTATATACAATATGTATACGACCTCCCTATACTTAGCTTGAGCTATGTCCTCATAGGTCAGAGAGAAAAAAGGAATACATAACTCGTACGAAGTATAGAACAATATATACTACCATGACTAAAGAATCAATGGAAAGAGAAATTGACCGGCCCCCTATACTTAGAATGAAATAATCCTAGGTGCAGCAGATTGTAAACAAGGCAGGTAGGGTCATGGGTGGGAATGTACGAACTCATCTGCTTGACATGTCTCCCCCTATACTTAAGGTAAAATATCTCTAGGTATAGAAAGAATATCAAGAGTGGAGGAGACATGTGAGGGATCTCATGAATGAACAGCTCAGGGTGATCACCCCCATACTTAGGACAAAGTCTGTCCTAAGTATAGGAGTGATGAAAGGGGTGAACACCTTTTCAGAAGAATTAGAAAAATGAAAAGGAAAAGAAGAAGAGAAGAAAAGAAGAAAATAGAAATTATTTTTGTTATTTTGTTGATAATATGTCTGATCCTTCGGCATTTGAGAGTTCATATTGAAATACAACATCAATTGAATCGGCAACGGACATAAATGTGTCATGCTCTAGATATGGCTTCAGCAACTGTCCGTTGCCTATGAAAGGTTGTGCGTCAGGTGACAATTATGATATGAGAAGGTTGCAATGTGAAAGATTCCTCGTAATAATGAGAAATGAAAATTTAATAGACAATAAGATAACAAACATGGATTTGTAAAGTCTTGATCTCTCATCAAGAGTGCTTTGAAAGTATCATGTCCATGATGATCGTAATTGTCAATAATCCTTATAAAACCTAAGAAGGTATTTTGGCCTACATATGTTCTCTCGACATTTAATCATTAATTACATGGTTCACTGCATTATGCAGAATGGTGGCTCTATAAAAGGTGATTTATTCAAAATATTTGAGTACCTGCATGAACCAAAGTCTTTGAGAGTTTATATGGATGTAGATATGATAAGTGTCATCATTCTATTCTCTACACTCAAGTCATTCATGAACCTTCATAATATTCATATTATATGAATTGGATGAAGGATATATAAATGTTGAAATGCTCTTATATTGAAATCTTCAGCATTCAACATAAGAGATCCTTTGTCTTAAGCACTTGTTGTGTATAGATAAAGGAAGCGTAGTGGAAGCCTGAGTCTGACCCAAGTAAGAATGAAATCAAAGAGTTGACTCTACTTCTGTGATTTCCACACATATGGCATCCAAAGAGTTGGATGAATGCCAATACTGCAACAAGCTGGTGCACTAATAGTATGACTATCTAGACTATCTAGGATCCTCAGAGAATGACTCGAATAGTGCATCGGAATAATCTACATCTACATACAATCATTGAAGTTGGCTTGCTTATTAGATAATATCAAAGTCTAATAATTGTATCTCTTTCTTCTAAAAACACTTGCAATTGTTGCATATGTTTTAGAAGACTAGAAGATTTTATCTTAAGGTTTAATTGTCATCCACATGGATGTTGATGCAATTGTTGCAGTAATCTCCATTGGATAGATAGACTATATTTTCAGCGGGAGAGCCCTTAGTTTTAGAAAATGTCTTTATGACCTAAATATTAGAATACATTCATTGTTTATTTGTTGGAAATGAACATACATTCTGGAATAGACCTATCATAAAGATTTATGATGGATATATTTCAGATAATAATCTAACATCTAGAGGACTCCACTGAGTTAGAAACTTAATGAATGGTTCCTTAACATTTCTAAATACTGAAAAATTAAACCTTAGAAGATCAAAAGGAGGATAAAGATCATTTAACAATGATCTAGCATCTAGCCTTGAACATATGTCTATTGATGAGATCATTAGAATGGTAAGATATAAACTTTAGATTGTCTGAAGGTTCAAAACTTACATATTTGTGAATATTATATTCAAAATAAAATATCCAATGTACCCTTCTCTGGGAATGGTGTAAGATGTCAAGGTATTCAAGATCTCATACATATTGATGTATATGGATAATCTATATCATAATAAACATTAACAATATGTGATATCTATTGATAATTATTTGTGACATGAGATTTCTTCTCTTCACCTTAGAAACCTTTGAAATGCTCAAAGATTTCACAATTTTGGTTTAGAACCAAAGTTTAAAGGAAGATGAACTGAATTTAATCTAACCAAGGTAGAAAGTACCTATTAGATGAATTCAAGGAATACCATATGGAAAAAGAAATATCATTCCTATCTCACTCCTTCTAATACACCCAAACTCAATAGAGTTGCAGGAAGATACAATTGGATCACGTGTGGCATGGTTCGATCAATGATGAATATTAGCATAATTACCTCTTATTTTCTAGATATATATGTAGTGGAGACTGCAATATATATCTTTGATAAGATTCCATGCACATCTTAACCCAAATCCTCATAATATATGTTTTGAAACCTAGCCTAGTATTGGATACTTGAGGATTTAGGGTTGCTTGGTCCATAACAAGGATGCGAGTAAGCTGGAATCTAAAACTAGAGAGTGTTACTTCATTAGGAATATAAAGGATGGTATTGGATACCTACCTTATGACCTTGAGATTCTTAAAGATTTCATCTCTAAGAATATGATTCTACGAGGCTGACTTTTCTTGATAATCGAGATAAGATTGAAGTAAAAAGACTCATTAACTCCTAATAGGATAATGAGGCTCCTAGAATCTGAAACTAAAAGGACAATTAAAGATGAAACACTCATACCTCCTCAAATTAGCTTGAGGGTGGTAAGACCACCTAAAGGGTATGGATTTCATGTGTCAGTTAAGTCTGACAATTATCTGACTTCATATGATGAAGCTTCTGAGGATCATGACATCGAAAGATGGATGTTAGCAATAATGTTTAAAGAAGACTTCATATACAAATGTTGTATATGGACCCTCGAGGATCCACCTATAAGGGTAAGACCTATTAGGTGTAAGTGGATCTTCAAGAGAAAAAAAGAACCTTATGAGAAGGTAGAGACCTTTAAAGCACGACTCATATCCACAAGATACACACAAACAGAAGAAATCGCTTACGATGAGACTTTTTCTTTAGTGATCATGCCTAAAACCATCAGAGTATTGCTAACTATTGCTACACAACTTGACTATGACATCTACAAGATGAAAGTCAAGATTGCATTCCTTTATGAATTCCGCACCAAGGATATTCACATAAAGTAGCCCCAGGGCTTCATAGTTGAACAATGCAAGGTGTAAAACTCCATATTTGGAGTCAAATAGGCTTCTTGTAGTTGGAACGTTAGATTTGATGAAATTGTAAATGTTATGATTTCAAATAGAATTTTGATAAACCATTTAAAGCTTAGTGGGAGTGCCATTGTGTCCATCATGATAATGTAGTAAAATCTCAATCATATGGAATGATATAAGGATGATAATAAGTGTTTTATAATCTAGTTGTTCCATACATTGATATATGATCTCAAGGATACCTCTTAAATCTTAGTTCTAAAAGTGTTCAAAAGCAAAGAAAAGAGGGTATTAGAACCATCACATTAGTGATACACCTTGGATATGTTCCATTTTTTGGAAAACCCCAAGGAAGACTTCCTTCTCTTAAGATATGGTACTGACCTATCTAAAGGGAGAACACCTCAAGTAGTTGAGGAAGTGAATGCTTACGTCACTTGCCGTTGTGCATCAGTTTCTAGAATCCTTATGTGTGATAGATGTGTACAAAAATCGGATATTTGCCATGCAGTGGGAGTTGTAAACTATTGCAAATCTTACTATAGGGATAAAACTTTTGGTTGTAGTAATAGCAATATCTTCAAAGATGACATGACTTTGGATATAATGATCTTAAAGTCTTATCTTCGAGAACTTGAGACTTTATAAATGGTGATCTAAAAGATCTTAACTATATATGCTCTACAAGACATAAGACCGGGTCTTAGTCTAAGGAGATAGAGATCTCTGGGAATAAGGGTATTCTGATAATGATAATAGAAATTACATACTAGTTATAACAATTATTGAGTGGTAGTTTCAAAGATATTATAACTGCTTATCAAGATTGGGTATTGGTTGCATGAGATGCAACATTCACATTGGATGTGAGCACTATTACTAGGAGATATGAATGCATCGCAAAAGGACTTGGCGTAGTCTCTCGAGAATAGAGTAACCGATCAGCTTACCTAGCTATTTTTCTAAGGGTTCGTTTGATTGCAGGGCTGGGCAGGGTTGGGTTGGCCCAACCTGGGGTACCCCTCCTTCCAACCCTCCCAATCCTCCTCGCATTTTACTATTCACAGGGGTACCCCAACCCAACCCTGCAACCAAATAGACCCTAAATAGCTTGTGATAATCACATGAGTGTGGGTTTAAATGATGGATTTTTATCAGTTGTGCCTCTCTGAGATATTGCAATATCAATTATGTCCCTTCCTTTTTTGGAATATCAGTTGTGTCTGTACCTTCTTGCAAAATTCACAGTTATGCCCTTCTATTTAGGTAAAGTAAGGGCATAACTGATACTACAAAAGGGAAGAACTGTGAATTTTGCAAGAAGGAAGGGGCACAACTGATATTCCAAAAAAGGGAGGGGCATAACTGATATAGCAATATCTCATAGGGGCACAACTGGTAAAAACCCTTAAATGATTAGCCTATTAATGGCTCTTTGGGCCAGTGGGATATTGTTGGACATGCGAGCCAACTGCGAGCCATATGTAATAAATGTTATTGCAAATTACTTCGTAATCTGAAATGAAGAATAACTAATTTTCATAATAAATCCCTTAATACAACTAGGGTTGTGTACCATGGCCATCTTAACAATATCTTGTTGATTCAAAATATTGAATCATAGAGGATGGTGCTTAGATGATATCTAAAGAGTTAGATTGAGGACTCATCAAGCACCGTTAAGTGATTGATAAGAGAGGATTTCCAACCTGAGAAGGATATGGCAAGCTTTCTCTAAAGGATGATATCTAGCCAACCTCTTGATGCAGGTCCTCTGCATAGGAATAGAAATTCAGAGGTGTTAGATAAGTTAGTTCAAAGCTTTGGCTTAACAAGATCGATATAACTAAGATCTATGTTGTATGTTGTCATGATATAGGCACACATCTTCTAACTGGATACAGATGTGTTACTATATGTTTGAGTATGTACATCTGGAGACAGATGTGTTACTATATGTTTGAGTATGTACATTTGGCATACATCTTCTAATTGGAGATAGTAGGCTATTTAATATTGATTGGTAATATAATTGGATTAATCGGACCCTAATCGGGTCGGGTTCGAGTTTAATCAGATTCGGATGTTACATTATTTGTTTCATTTTAGTCTTCCACATTAAAAATTTCAGCCACCTTTCCATTAAGATTTCCTTCTAGTTTTTAACCATAAATTCTTTAGGCAAAACATCAAAAAAATCACAATTGAACCAACAAATGAATACCCTTCTTATAAAATTAATTTGAATTTCAAGATACTAGCTTCTTTATCAAATATGATATTGAAATACCTAACGTTTGAAAATAGACTTTCAGAATCCACTCAACCACACCATTAAGCATATACATTTTTTAGAGTTCAAGAAAAGCATTATTGAAAGAGCTAACATTTGAAAATAGACTTTCAGAATCCCCTCAACCACACCATTGAGCATATACATTTTTTAGAGTTCGAGAAAAGCATTTGACATCGTTCACGTGAGGGACTTGAAGATCGTATAAAAAACTCCCCACAATGTAACCAACCCCTTATTCCTCTTTGACATCAAAAATTGCACTAAAAACCTTGAATTATTTTATCTAGAAAATCAATTAATTATTATAAAGAGTAAATTACATAAAACTCAATGAATATGCACCTGATTACATGTCATACCTGAAAATTAAAAGGTAACAATGTGGTACCTGATGAAGCCACATTTCATCATCTTTATTCTATCATTTTGGCACCAAAAACCCTAGCAAATGCCTGTAAATAGCATTAAAATCATCATCTTAGCATTCATGCATGTGCATTATATTAGTGTATAAAATACTGTAATTAAAGCCAAAATTATAGAATAAATAAAGAAAAGAAAAAGAATAAAATATTGTAAATATTTTATGACCCAAAACCCTAAGACCTAGGCATCTTGATGAATAGGTCGACAAGGAAAAAAGTAGGGGGAGATAAGGTCAGAAATACAGATAAAATACCTATACATTCTATTCATTCTTTATTCATTTTGGGACCCATTTTTGGTTCCACTTTTTGTGCATCAAATAAAGAAACTTTGTACATGAAAATTGTAGATAATTTAATAAAGAAAAATACAAAATTGATTTCACAGAAAAATAATGTACAGATAAAAAGTTATGGTCTGAATAAAAATCCAGAATGACAACTTTCCAGACCCGTATCTCATAAATGAAAACTCCAAATGCCGCATACTCACCTTTAATTGTATATAGAAGAAAATAAGCTAATTAATGACGGTGGTTTCGCATTTGGAGGAGCTACGGTTTGAAAGTTGAGTTTTGGACCCACATTGTACATTGTACGGATTAAAATATTCAATTTATTATTTATTTATTATTTTTACAATTTTATATTTTTATAATGTTGTAATAATACTTATAATAATAATGTACATTAAAATAAGAATAAAAACCTAAATAAAAACAAAAATAAAATACTTAAAAATAAAATACATAGATACATTACCTGTACATATACCTATACGAAACATATTTGTATTTTATTAAATATACAAAACATTCCATAAAAATAAAATAAAAATATATTTGTGTAGATAAAAGTATTTTATAATTTTATAAAATCATAAATAAAAATAATAACATTAAAAATACCTAAATAAAATAGAATACTCAAATATATAGATAATATCCTTATAAGGGGTATAAATGCAAACTTGTAAAAATATACTTCATAAAAATAAATAAAAATCACTATAAAATACTTTATAAAAAAATAAACATTTTTCATTTTATAATTAAAAATCAATAAAATCATTATTTATTTTTTATAGATTTTATAAGCATTTTTTCCAGGGATTCATCTGGTTGGTCCACGTGGACCAACCAGGTGACTAGGAAAGTTGACCTGCTGGTCAACTCTCCTGTCTCCTCCCTGTTGTGTGTCAGAATGCCTATGACCCTACTTTCTCGATTTTTTCGCCGTTGATGCGTTGCTCGAGGGAGGCCGACTTCTTCACGAAACTTGTTCCCCTACCATCCAGCTACCTCGCCGACCTTCTTCCTCGGGCAGAGGACCATCATGCAACCCGTGATCCCTCCTTGAACATCGTGCCACTTTCAAAACTACCCCATTCCTTTCCTTCTTCCCTTGAACCGCCTTTGGCCTGAGCCAATCCCTCCGAGGCCTAGCTGCGGGATCCCCTGTGACAGAGGGCCGATCTCTGACCTTGTCGAGGTGCCTACCTAGCTCGGCGGCGTGTTTCCAACCCCATCTCCGGCCTCTCGGCTGTGAGGTTTCTTCCTCGTGGTTCCACGCCATTCGAGGGTGTTTTTCTTCCTGTTTTATGCTTTTTCTTATTGCTGTTAGTTTTAGGATTAGTGTTTAGCATTTAGTTAGTTCATCCACCCATCAGAGCATCCCGATTTCACCATCAAACACCTCGCCGGAGCTCTTGAGCTCCGGCCACCATTTTCGCCACGCCACGCCACCATCACCCTTTTTGCCGGCCCTGGAACGTTTTACTGCTGCTTGTTCTTTGATTGCAGGTCCAGGTGCGAGGAGACCCCCTCCTGGGGTCGAGTTTTGCAGCCATAGAGCTACCTGGAGCGGCCCTGTTCTTCCTCATCCCGGCGGCCTGTCGGCGCTTCCCGCGCCATTTTGAGGCCGCCGCTCGCCAGAGGGTCACCCCAGTAGCCTCCCTGGACGTTTTGGAGCGTTATCGAGACGCGGGGAGGAAGATCGGAGCTGGGAGAACTCGCTCCCCGCGAGTTCCTCCCTGTTCTTGCGGCCCTCCTCTCCTCCGTCGGATTAAAGGCCAACCCCAGTTTCAACAGGCGCCGTTGGATCCTGAGCGTCTCCAGCCGTTGATCGCCGTTGCGTGATCTAATCCTAGCCCTCAGATCCAAAGGGGTATCGGCCGTCCCAACACTGACACGTGTTCAAGTGGCTTTTGCCACGCCGTCGGATGGCGCCCCTTTGTGGGTAATTTTGCTCGTCACCCGCAAACTTTTTGCATTTACTATTGGACCAAAATCTTTCATGGGCAGTCTATTTAATTTTGTATAATTTGCACTAATCCCCCTTCGGTTTTGTGTAATTGCGAACTTATTCTCCCAGGCACGTGCATAGCACGCGCGTGGGTGGGCATATTGCAAGGAAGCCCCTGCGGGTTTGGGTATTTGCGTTTAGTCAAGAATATATTTTATCCAGTACAAATTTTGTGTGCAAATTGTATTAATGCCCCTGAATTTCCTGTATATTACATAAACGCCCCTGCCAGGCGCGCGTGCACGCGCGTGACCTTGGAGATTTTGCTAAGAAGCCCTTGCGGGTTGTGCGATTGCATTTTGGCCCAAAAGTTATTTTATGCAGTATTAATTTTGTTTGAAATTTGCTTATAACCCCCTAGAGCTTTGTCTTTTTGCTAAAAGGTCCTTCCAGACCTTTAATTGTTGTGTGCTCAACGTATTTATTTGAAGCATCATTCTAAGTCCAAAAATTCCACAAAAATAGGTTTAAGCTCCTGTGCACTTGATCTTTCACGCTCTATTTTTAGTTTTTGATTTTATTTTATTTTTATATTTATTAAAAATCAAAAACATGCTTTTTGTGCACTGTCTAGCTTAGAAAACGCCAAAAAAATATTAAAACACTTCAAAAAATTCCAAAAAAATTACCTAGTGTTTATTTTATCCTATTTTAGTGTCAGTCCAAAAACCATTAAAAATATCAAAAGAAAAACTTTAAAAATTTAAAAACACTCAAAGACTTCAAAAAATATAGAAAATCAAGGAAAACTCTAAAAAATACAAACTCAGTTTGTTCCTTATTTTGTTCCTTTTATTTGAAAATTAGTGTGAAAAATTCTGAGTAATGGTTGCTATTTTTAAGTCCTATTTTATTCACAGCCAGCTCTTGTTTCATTGTTTTGACTTATTGCAGTAATTAAAAATACCAAAAACACCTTGAAAAATCCCCAAAAATCACAAAAACAGTAGAAAATCATAGAAATATCAAAAACAATTTATTTCTGAATTTTTGGTAATTTTTACTTAGTTTTATAAATATTTTACCTTGTCTTTTATTCCATTGTCTTTAAATTCCAATATTGAAAAAGAAAAAGAAAAATATAAAATATAAAATTATAAAAATCAGAAAATTAAAAATCAAAATACAAAACTAAAAATTAAATTATAAAAATCAAAAAATTAAAACCCACAAAAATTTCCTTGCTCGCTTAGTGTAGACACATCACATACACATACTTGTGCACATTTGTTTGAATTACCCTGCTTGCTCCCTGTGTTCGAACTCTCTGCATACTTGTCACTATACACCATTTGTGCAGAGTTAAAAATAAATTTTAACTCCACATTATTTCTAATTTATTGATCTTTAGTGTGGGTTAATTGTTGATTAAATACACTTTATTGTGGGTCGCCGCATCGACATCGGTTGTCTCCGCCTTGTGTGAGACATACTCTTTAGACCTACGATAATCTGTGTCTATCAGTACCCTATCTTTAATATTTGTCTCAATGTGATTTTGAGTTGTTTTGATTTACAACAACAAAGCCTTTTCCCACATTAAGTAGAGTCGACTACATGAATTCTTTGCCTCCACATTAAGTAGTTGTTTTGATTTTAAGTTAGAAAAATGAAGTGATTAATTAAATTTCAATAGTAAAGGACCATATTAAGACAAATCTTAAAGATCGGGTACCACATTGTTATTTTCTAAAGTTCATGTACGACATCGAAATCGGGCGTATAGTTTCAGATCTTTTTTTGTAAATAACTCTACATTAAATGTATAGAGATTGTCACATAATATAGTTTTCTTAATGTTATGTCATATTTTTGAAGAAAATGAGGCTTACGCCTTGACCGCCTCGAGGCTACACCTCACATTGATTCAAAGGAAACCACCTTATTTTTTCTATATGATTTCCATTATGTTTTCTAAACTTAGTGTTTTCTTCTGTGAATCAAAGGGGCACTACTGAGGACTCGAGATCTTGCTTCATTGGTGGCAACATTACCTCCACTAGGGTAGTTGAAGAAGGTAATATCCCTTGGGTTGAGTCCGGGGGAGGAGGTTGCAATGGATGTTGTCAATAAAGGGAAGAGTGGCATGGTTTTTTCTCATCAATTGAGCTCATGATGGCATTCCAACATCTTATTTTCTTGACTCCCGATACAATAGGGGTGTCGAACTCCATGATCGACATAAAGATCAAACTAGCGAAACCATCTCGGATAGAATCTAGAGGCAACAGTGATGGACAAAGTTGAATGAGATGTTGACAAAAGCCAAGCATTAGAAAAGGTTGTTCTCGCGTGCAAGGCAATGTTTTATAAAATGTAAGGCATATCGAGATAGTTTCCTATATATGAGGGCGAGGCGATTCAGATTCGGTCCATTCAGAGAGAAAATATGAAACTAACAATGTATATTCATGCTAATATACATAACTACGAAAACCTATTTTAAATGTATTTTCAATTTCTAAAGTGTTTAATAGTCTACTTCTCCGCAATGTCCCCACAAACCTTAAGTTAAAGAAAGATTGAATCGGGAGTCTCATACTTCACATTATAAAAATTAATAATATTGTAATATTATAGTAGGATTGTAGACATAGTTCTCTAAAGCATGAGTTGCTTCCAAGTCATTAAGGATCCAAAATGCATGAGGTGCTAGGTGCTCACTTAAGCACTCACTTGAGACAAGGCGCTAGAAACATAATAATCACTCATGCCCTTCTTAATTTTTACAATATCAGTTATGCCCTCCCTTTTTTGAAATAGCAGTTGTGCCTCAGGAATACATCAAAGTGGTAAAGAGAGTGCAACTTGGAAGGTCGGGATAGAGGGAGTTGGTTTCAATCAATGTCCCAAATCTAAGGATTCTTTAGCCTCGTTTCATTTGGAAGGTGAGGGCTCTTTGATGGTAATGGTGGTATACCGAGAGTGGATAAGGAAAAGCATTGGAATCTCTTCTTCGATGTATGGACCCTCATTTTGAAACTGGCATACAATGATCCACATAGGGTCTTAAGAAAACTTAGGCAAATGGCATCCTTAATGGCATTCAACCAGGGTTAACCACGATTGCAACCAAGAATGGAACCAACCTCAAGGATCTATGCCTACATCAGCTCGAACATTAAGCCTTTCTCATGCATATGCTTCCAGCCCAGAACTATCTAAGACGCTAGTACCCAACCATCAGCCATCTGTCTTCCGGGCAAAAAAGTGATTTGCTCAAGGGAAGCAATAATGTGCATGATTCCTTTCAGTCGATTCGTCAAAACCTTAACAATAATTAGATATATTGCAATAGATGGTCTAATGGGTCTAAATTTTTCTACGGTGTTGGATACCTCCCTCTTAGGCAACAAAACAAGAAGAGTCTTGTTCATCTGAACGAAACCCAAGTTCCCGTCCACAAACTCATGCAGAACCGCCAACATGTCTACCTTAACCACATCCATGAATTCCATGAAAAGAAATCAGGAAACCATCATGTGCAAGCGCTTCATCTGCATTCAACTACTAAACCACCATGTTCACCTCATCCATACAGACAGGGGCAAGAAGAAGATCAGCATCAAAAGGAGAGATCATCTTAACACCCCTCTAATGCCATCCCCAGATGATGCAACTAACCTCCTGCTCAGCGACTAAAATTTTGCACAAAGCACCGTTCCCAACATAAGATTCCCCTGAACATGTAACCATCCACCGCAATAGAGTGGTTGTAGTTCATATGTACTCTGCTTCAGACAACAGAGTGAAAAAAATGTGTATTTGTGTCACCCTCCTGAAACGGTTGCTGTCATGATCTCTGTCTCCACCCAACTTCATTGGCTGCTTCTTTTAGATCTTCATCAATAGACACTCTATGAGGCTTCATTATGATCTTCTGGTTGAAGTCGCAATAAATAAATATAAATGCACAATGACAAACATCACAAACAGAGCTAATGTAGGAGCCTTCTCATACTTTTAGGCAGAGGCAAAAAAAAAGAATGTTCAAAGAACGCATAGCGGCAGCAAAAAAAAACATATGCCAGAACTCACATCAGCAAGGCGATGAAGACTTGACTCGATCTCCTTTGCAGAAAGGTCACTCAGGTGCTTGTACACCTTTCTCATGATTTTGTTAAATTGAGTGATTATTTGATGCTTTTCTAACTTCATTTGTCTCTACATTTTTCAAAGAAAATAAAAAAAATGATACCACCATTACAGAGCAAAAGGGCTAGAGAAGGTGTCGGCAGATGTGACGGGCCAAACCTCAATAAAGCCAACATCTTGGTTCTGCAAAGCCATGCAAAGTAACACAGATTCTTGCACATGTGATAGATCGAGAGGAAGTTTCTTCAGAAAATATTCCCGTGCCAGAATAGGCACCAGGTCCAGGATCTGAGGATAATGCAAATGGGTTATATAGCGTTTTTTAGGTATATGCATGAGAATCAAGTTGCTCAGGAGAAGCAGCCAAATTTAAGTATAATATCGTATGGTAATCAACAAAATTATTAGTATAATCTTCCAACCGTTTCATGGCATATGGAGATAATAAGCAGCCTTGTAACTTTGATGTCCCACCAGATTCAACCGATTCTTGTTCGTCGTGTTCATGATTTAGATGCATAATGCTACACAAATGAGCAATTTATCTCAGCATTTCAAATATAAAAATGCAGGAGCAAATACTGACCTCATGGCAAGTTTATAATCCATCCACCTAAAGCAACTACTCAGTAGTTGGATGAATCTTTCCCTCAACTCTACAAATATAACGGACAATTGGCATCAAACAACTATTTCAAAAATAGAATCTGAAGTTATTAAATACAGATATAGCGTACACACTTAGCTTTAATATGTGTGCACATGTTTCTATACCTCTGTAGTATGGATAAACAAAGCCATATTGCTTATGTCTGCCACTCCTCTCCAACTCATTATTATTCAAAGGCTTCAAAACCATGCAATTGTGCTCCCCAGTTACGTTATTCTGACAAATTTGTAGGAACTTTTGGTTGGAAACAATTTACAAAGAGGATGATATTAAAATGAGAATGTAAATTACCGGCATCTGACAAATGTAGAAAGGAGCAAATGAGAGCTTGCTCCAAAAGCAATAAAGATCCTGAGTTAATCCAAAAGAGACACCAAATAGTGGAGCTTTTCAGGATGGCGTCCACAAAGATGAACCAGAAGAGGAGGTAGATTCTCCCTGGGCATTACATTTTCTTCTAGAAGGGAAACCTGTGAGAATAATCATGCAATCAAAGGGTTGGAGTCAAACTTCAGAGCAAAAAGAAAACACCAATTCCAGTTAAGCCGTAACAGAAACAGAGTTTTCATCAAATTTTAATGCATCAAATTTAAGAGAACAATAACATACATAGAGGTCCCTGTCTCTAGATCAAAAACTCCGTTGTATCTAATAACAAATACTAGCATAGCCAATACAAGCATAAAAAACAATTCCTAAAGCCAGTTTAGCAAATATCTAATCATCAGAGTTTTCTGTGGGTTGTGAATCTTGTGATGCAAGGTCCAGGGTAAAACCTAAGGCCCACATGGGAACAAAACCCTGGGAAATCTGGTAAGGCAAGTTCCGGGGCATTATAATATGTTATGCTTGTAAGCACATGAAGGAGCAAAACAGTGTCTTGGTCAGAGCAAGACGCCCAATTCTATTACTAGGCAGGAGGGAGAGAGGCTCATCCTCCCGAAATGCTTTATTTAGTTCCATTCCCATTCTCCATCTCCTCCTCGAATGGGGGGAATAGGGGTTGGGGCTTTGGGAGGGCTAGTTGTTCATATGTCCTTGCTTTCCTAGCTTCTTCTGTTGGGTATCCTTAAGTATTTCCAGCCTCAACTTGGGGGGGAGGGGCATCATTGATTTGCCCATTTTTGCTCCCATTCCAGGGAACCCCAATCGGGGCTTCTAACCCTATTTCCAGAACGATGGGAGCAGCGTTTTTAGCCCCCCATTCAGTCCGTGCGCCTCTCAATTCCAGAACGCCTCTCTTCCGTGCCCATTCTCATTCCAGAACAGGGAACGACGCCTCTCTTCTCCCCATTCCTCCAAACAGCAGCAGCGAGGGTTTCCTACGGGAAAACCCATCCTCCCTCACGCACGCGAGGGAGAGATCGAGTGGGAGAACAGCAGCAGCCGGGTTCGAGATGAGCAGCGGCTCGGGCTGCGGCGTTGGATTTGGGAAGCGCAGCAGTTGGACGAGCTCGAGTTTGGGAGCAGCCAGAGGTCGTTGGGAACGACATCAAGAGAGCCGAGTTTGGATCTCCATCCGGGAGCCCACAAGGGGAGTCCTTTATCCTTCTTGGATTTAAGCACAATATTGGTATTTTGGATACGTAGGGATAGTTAGTTCCTTGTAGAAGAACTATTTATTGTGTGTGGCTTGTATCTCGGTTTTGTGGTCAACAAAACTGGGAAGAACATTGACTCATTTGACCGTAGTGATTTGTTGTCGGTCTTGCCCCGTGGTTTTTCCCTTGCTCACATTGAGAAAGGGTTTCCACGTAAAAATCCTTGTCTCTTGTGATTGCTTGTGGTTGTGCTATCATTGTTGTTATTTGAGTTCCCATGTGGGGAACATATATTCTTGTTGTGCCATCTTTGTTGTAGGACAGTTTTAGGGGGGATAATCCTGGTTGATTGTGCATCATAAATCCCCAACAAGCTAGAGTGAAGGTCATGGATGGCAGTTTGCATGCCAGAGAGGCAGGTGATTCAGATTTGTGGCACCGTCGACTTGGGCACATGAGCCAAAAGGGCTTGTGATGCAGCGTGACCCCAAATTATAGGGTCATATTTATTTAATTAGTTAATCGTCAATTTTATTTACGTTTTTAGGTCGTCAAAATCGTCCAATTAAATAATTGAGATAGCCTGTGATCTCAACTTATATTTCGTAGATTTTAATTATAATTGTTGGTCAATTAACTAGTTAGAGTCTAATTAAAGTCATTAGAGGTCAATTTAAAGTTGTTAGAGTCCAATTAGGAAAGTTGGTTGTCAATTTAATTGAGTTTACTATTTTTGTAAACCCTCTCTCCTATATAAAGAGAGGGTAGGTCCATTGTTTTAGGGAGTCAATTATGAAGTAAAACTTGAGATTGTTATCTCTATCCCCTCTCCTTCTCTCTTCTCCCTCCACGCGATCTCCGCGGTCTTCCCTTCAACCCCTCGCATTCCCGGCGAGTTATATTCTCCAAACCCCTCGTTCCGACGAGTTTTTCTTCCTCTCAACCCCTCCAATTTCTCTTCTCAACCCCTCTAAATTTCTTCCACCAAAAATTATATTTTTCCACCGTTGGAATTTCTTCGTTTGCATCAATTGGTATCAGAGCATGGATTTCGAATCGTTCCTACGATTCGACGATCCGATCGACTATTGGTGTGCCAAGTTCGGTCTCCGCCGCCCATCTCGTGGTTCGCGTCGCTCAAAAAAGTTCCATCAACGACTTATAGCATGCATCAAGGTGCACGCATGGTTGGACGCTCAAATCGACGACGAAGATCCACCGGTCGACAACCAAAATCTAAGCATTGTACCTGCAGTTCAAGTCGATGTCAGCCATGAAAATGAAGGTATTCTCAGTCCTAATGTCGATTCTTGTGATACAATCGTTGAACAAGACAAGGAGGACATAGGACCCATATTCGATGAAGATCCCGCGGATAAAGCATGCCAAAATGTCGATTTCTTCGCAATAACAGTTGCTGTCCCGGCGATTTCAGACCCAACGCCGTCGCCGGAATCGACCCCGGCACCCCACCAGGCCGCCCAGGTACTTCCCCTGCCCTCCCCGACCCCTCCCTCGGCCCCGTACCCTAATCCCCAGCGCCGCCTCTGCCACTCCCCCCCCCCTTCCCAGCCTCGCCACCGCCCCGCCCCTTCCCCTCCGCCTACTGGGCACGCGAGCTTCCTCCGCCTCCTGTGCCGCAGCGCAAGGCAGCGTGCTCGAAGACCCCCTGCGAGACATCCGTGTTCCAGCGTGCTGCCCTTCCACTACAGCGTGGCCGCACCCTGCGCGCTTGTGCAGTCCATTTGGCACCGCACCGATCCCCTATCGCCGGCCCCCGCACCTTCCGCGCTCGCCTACCCCGTCGCCATCGTTCTCAGGCCCCGTCGCCCAGCAAACCGCGCGCCTCGCGCCCAAGCCCCGCATCTCCACCGCCTGCGACGCCGCTGCTGTACCGGACTTCGCCAACAGCCCTCCCGCGATTCCCGGTGCCGCCGCCTCGCGTGGTAACAGGAAGAAACTCTATCGGGTGCTTCTTAACGAAGGGAACCCAATCCCTCAATTCCAGGGAATTGAGGTTGAATTGGGAAAATTGCGAAAATAAATTTCCAAAGTTCTTTATTTACAGGCAGGTCCAGAGCAATATGAAAAGAGAGAAAAAGAAAGAGGTGCGAAAATTGCGCCGATGCCCTCAGCTGCGGAATTATTTAAAGAAGAAGGCTGTAACACTGAGAAACTATAAACGTAACATTGAAAGGGATCTAATTGGAGAAAAGTGGAACCACGGCTCAAAGATGAATTCTCCGACGACGCACCTACTTCGAGCAATTCGTCGGGAGACGAATTTTTCAAAGCGGCGGAGAGTTGATGCAGCGTGACCCCAAATTATAGGGTCACATTTATTTAATTAGTTAATCGTCAATTTTATTTACGTTTTTAGATCGTCAAAATCGTCCAATTAAATAATTGAGATCGCCTGTGATCTCAACTTATATTTCGTAGATTTTAATTATAATTGTTGGTCAATTAACTAGTTAGAGTCTAATTAAAGTCATTAGAGGTCAATTTAAAGTTGTTAGAGTCCAATTAGGAAAGTTGTCAATTTAATTGAGTTTACTATTTTTGTAAACCCTCTCTCCTATATAAAGAGAGGGTAGGTCCATTGTTTTAGGGAGTCAATTATGAAGTAAAACTTGAGATTGTTATCTCTATCCCCTCTCCTTCTCTCTTCTCCCTCCACGCGATCTCCGCGGTCTTCCCTTCAACCCCTCGCATTCCCGGCGAGTTATCTTCTCCAAACCCCTCGTTCCGACGAGTTTTTCTTCCTCTCAACCCCTCCAATTTCTCTTCTCAACCCCTCTAAATTTCTTCCACCAAAAATTATATTTTTCCACCGTTGGAATTTCTTCGTTTGCATCAGCTTGCATCTGTTGAGCAAGAGAGAGTTGATCCCCTTCCACAATGACATCACATTCTCTCCTTGTGATGCATGTGAGGTTGGGAAGAGCAGGAGTGCACCATACAGAGCCAGATCCAAGGTGAAGGGAGACCTTCTACAGTTGGTTCATTCTGACGTTTGTGGTCCCATGGACACAGCCTCTTTGGGAGGCAACATGTATTTTGTCACCTTCATTGATGATGCATCTAGGAAGGTGTGGGTGTATGTGCTGAGATCGAAGGATCAAGTGTTTGATTGCTTCAAGAAATTTCATGCCATGGTTGAGCGTGAGACAGGAAAATTGTTGAAGTATCTACGTACGGATAATGGGGGAGAGTACACCTCCCATAGCTTTCAGGGCTATTGTGCAGAGCACAGCATCAGACATGAGAGGACAGAGCCAGGTACACCCCAGCACAATGATCTAGCTGAGAGGATGAACATGACCATTGTTGAGAGAGTTCGTTGTATGTTGAAGACAGCGAAGTTACCCAAGACCTTTTGGGCCGAGGCGGTTCGCACCGCATGTTACTTGATCAACCGATCTCCATCGATTCCTTTGGGCTTTCAGATTCCAGAGCGTGTTTGGACAGGGAAAGACCCCTCATATGCTCATTTGAGGGTGTTTGGATGCAAAGCGTATGCTTTGGTACCCAAGGAGCAGCGGAAGAAGTTAGATGACAAGGTGGTGCCTTGTATTTTTCTTGGTTATGGAGATCAGGAGTTTGGATACCGTCTTTGGGATCCAAGGAAGAAGACAGTCACCAGACACAAGGATGTGATCTTTTATGAGAACCAGATGTTGGCTGAGGACACCACTGAGAGTGTTGATGCAGACGAGTTTTCCATGGATGATGATAGTGATGAGGACATGGATCCCTCTCCAGTACAGGATACAGGTGGAGAGGATGGTCAGCTATAGCAGCATGAGCCAGATGCAGACCCCGTTGATGCAGGTCCAGGAGAACTAGGGCAGGGGGAGCAGCCTCAACCACATGCAGATGCAGCAGAGCCTCAGGTCAGGAGATTTGAGAGGATATGCCAGCCATCATCCCGTTACCCCACTTCAAGGTACGTGATGATTACAGATGCAGGTGAGTCGTACACCTTTGAGGAGGTACAGAAGCACAAGGATAAGGGTCATTGGCGCAATGCAATGAATGAAAAGATGCTATCTCTCAGAAAGAATCACACTTTTGACCTTGTTGAGCTTCCTAAAGGAAAGAGAGCCTTGAAGAACAAATGGGTCTACAAGCTGAAGTCAGATGACAACGGCAAACAGGTCAAGTACAAGGCCAGGTTGGTAATGAAAGGATTCAGCCAGAAGGAAGGAGTGGACTAAGATGAGATCTTCTCCCCAGTGGTGAAGATGAACTCAGTGAGAATGGTGCTAGGACTTGTTGCTAGCATGGACCTTGAGCTGGAGCAGATGGATGTGAAAACGGCGTTTCTTCACGGTAATTTGAAGGAAGAGATCTACATGGAGCAGCCACAGGGTTTTCAAGAGAGAGGGAAAGAACACATGGTTTGCAGGTTGAGAAAGAGTCTTTATGGCTTGAAGCAAGCCCCGAGACAGTGGTACTTGAAGTTTGATGCTTTCATGGGAAAGCAAGGCTTCAAGAGGACTGCAGTCGATCCATGCGTATATGTTCGTCGTCTTCCAAATGACAGGTTTATCATTCTTTTGATATATGTGGATGACATGTTGATTGTAGGTCATGATTCCAATCTCATTGCAAAGCTCAAGAAAGAACTATCCAAAGAGTTTGAGATGAAAGATTTGGGCAAGGCCAGTCACATCCTTGGGATGCAGATTACAAGGGACGGGAAGAAGCGCATGTTGTGGTTATCACAAGAGAGCTATGTTGAACGCGTGTTGGAGCGGTTCAAGATGAAGAATGCAAAGCCTGTCAGCACGCCTGTAGCCTCTCATTTCAAGCTAACCAAAGAGTCATGTCCTTCTACTTCTGAGGAGAAAACAGAGATGGCCAAGATCCCATACCAGTCAGCAGTTGGGAGCCTCATGTATGCAATGGTTTGCACTAGACCCGACGTAGCCCATGCAGTGGGCGTGGTGAGCAGATTCATGTCCAATCCGGGGAAGGACCATTGGGAGGCAGTGAAGTGGATCTTGAGATACTTGAGAGGTACCTCAAGTATGTGTCTTGTGTTTGGGAGGTCAGATCCCAAACTATGTGGCTACACTGATGCAGATATGGCAAAAGACATGGACCAGAGAAAGTCTACCTCAGGCTACATTTTCACTTTTGCAGGGGGGCCATATCATGGCAATCCAAGCTACAGAAATGTGTTGCTCTCTCAACTATCGAGGCAGAATACATTGCAGCAGCAGAGGCTGGGAAAGAAGTGTTGCAGCTACAACGCTTTCTTGGTGAGTTTGGATTGGATGACAGTGAGCCGGTTGTGTTTTGTGATAGCAAGAGCGCTATAGACTTGAGCAAGAGTACCATGCACCATGCTCGCACAAAACACATTGATGTGAGATACCATTGGCTGAGAGATGCAATTGATCAGAAGCAACTCATGTTGAAGAAGATCCACACAGATGAGAACCCCTCATACATGTTGACCAAGGCAGTCACTCGTGACAAGCTTCAGCTCTATAGAGAGTTGAGCGGTGTCACCTCTTCTTGATCTCCATCACAAGACAACAACTCCTCGTTGGGGTTGGAGGGGGAAGTTGTTGGGTATCCGTGAAGTATTTCCAGTCCCAACTTGGGGGGAGGGGCATCATTGATATTTGCCCATTTTTGCTCCCATTCCAGGGAACCCCAATCGGGGCTTCTAACCCTATTTCCAGAATGATGGGAGCAGCGTTTTTAGCCCCCCATTCAGTCCGTGCGCCTCTCAATTCCAGAACGCCTCTCTTCCGTGCCCTATTCTCATTCCAGAACAGGGAACGACGCCTCTCTTCTCCCCATTCCACCAAACAGCAGCAGCGAGGGTTTTCTACGAGAAAACCCATCCTCCCTCACGCACGCGAGGGAGAGATCGAGTGGGAGAATAGCAGCAGGCGGGCTCGAGAGGAGCAGCGGTTCGGGCTGCGGCGTTGGATTTGGGAAGCGCAGCAGTTGGACGAGCTCGGGTTTGGGAGCAGCCGGAGGTCGTTGGGAACGACCTCAAGAGAGCCAAGTTTGGGTCTCCATCCGGGAGCCTACAAGGGGAGTCACTTTATCCTTCTTGGATTTAAGCACAATACTGGTATTTTGGATACCTAGGGATAGTTAGTTCCTTGTAGAAGAACTATCTATTGTGTGTGGCTTGTACCTCGGTTTTATGGGCAACAAAACCGGGAAGAACATTGACTCATTTGACCGTAGTGATTTGTTGCCGGTCTTGCCCCGTGGTTTTTCCCTTGCTCACATTGAGGAAGGGTTTCCACGTAAAAATCATTGTCTCTTGTGATTGCTTGTTGTGGTTGCTTGTGGTTGTGCTATCATTGTTGCCATTTGAGTTCCCGTGTGAGGAACATATATTCTTGTTGTGCCATCTTTGCTGCAGGACAGTTTTAGGGGGATAATCCTGGTTGATTGTGCACCATAAATCCCCAACATCTTCCCACCAAACAAAGGAAAGATCTCAGTAGTAAAAGGCTAGCATGCACAACGAGGAAGTCCGTGTTCCGGGCAAATGGAAGGGTTCTCGAATATAATTAATAAAGTAGAAGGTTCACAAACTAGCCCGCTTGATCCTTTATACTAGAGTGCTTCAAAGGACATAACGTTTTAAGGACAAGAAATTTGAAAGAATCAACAATGTTCTTTGGTTGAAAAAAGATGTCTTGAGCAATCCGAGAAGCACTTTGATAAACATATTTGATATTTACCGACTCACTAGAGGGCACCATCTTTTTTCTCTCCAACAAAAAAGATCGCATTTTTTTGTTTGTTTGATGAGTTCAACAAGAAATCATGAATAAAGCTCTATCAAGGATTGCCACATGATTGATGTTGACTTCCCCCTCCCTTTTCTGTAAAAAATAAAGCATCAGTAAGTCAAAACTAAGAATGAGCAATATATATTTGTAATGAGAAATAGAGATTTCCCACCTTCATCTGAATTAATGGGTTAATGGCAAATTGGTCAAGTGGGATGTCTCCAATCAGCCTCGAGGTTTCCGCAGTCATTCTTGGCATTTTCTCCCCATTTCAGAGCCTACCTCTATTTTCTACTTCTCATAGAAGCCTGGATGGGCTGGAGAAAATACAACCAATTCTGGCAACAAGGTGCGGGATGCAATAGATGCGACCTCTAACGTCGGGTTATTTTTTCCTATAGATTTCTGACTCCACTTTTGAATTTTCTGAGACCATGCCGTAGACTATAAGGGAGGCCTCAACCATTCCCGGTAGTCTTAGGTAGTCTCTGCTCATTTGTAGTAGCCCAAGGGGCTGTGGGTTAATATGGCACTATTAACTCACTGAATTTTCTTATATTAGGGCGAAAAGCCCTAAATGCGAATGCAAATCCCACTACTTGCATTGAGAAATGAGGCTGCAGCCTACAGAAAGATGTAGCTAGTATGTTTAAGACCTAAAGGAAGACGTACTAAGTTGATTTCTTTTGCAAGATGCAAAAGCTCCACAGAGGTCTCTTCTAGCTTTTATATTAGTGTCTTCTCCTGACGAACTCTGCTCGTTTTCCCACCCCTAGACAATAATTACTGCCAATCCTGACTCAGATGGGAATCACATGCCACATCAAGTTAGCCTTTGATCTTAGCTTGTTTCATGTTCCTAGCTTCCTGTTTCTTGTTTCATGTATCTAATTTTCGGATAAGTCCGATCTTCTAAGAGGTGACTCCCAACATCCCAAGAGACTGATCTTCGGAAAAGACCCTCCCCAGGCTTCGACTTCCAACCTTGGAGCGATAAAGACAGAAAGTGAAACTCATTACAATGCCCACGAGAGAAATTGGTAGGTGATTTACAAGTCAGCATGTTACAAAAAAACACAAATCTAATCATATCTACGCATACAATAAAAATCATCTAAATATAAACAAGAATAACTAGATGGACCAAAAATAATTCATTTAGGATAAGCTTAGCATGCACCTTTTCTGCTATTTCGGTTATATTAGGTGTGGGCTCTTCACTTTTTTTCTTTTTCTATCTCAGAAAAGTGGTTAATTTGCCCCTCGTAATACCTGAAAGAATTTCAATGAATTACTTCTAATTCTTGAAAAAATATATGATGAGTAATAGAGATTGGAAAGTTATCTTGCTAATTTTATTACATGTACAACATTTTCCCTAAAGTATGGAACATTGTATGCTTTAGACATTTCCTAATTCATGCCAGATCCTCAAAATATTTTTTCGCCCCTCCTATATAAATAAAGTTAGGTTCCCAAGGTACGCATGAATTTCTTTTTTTCCTAACTTTATCAGAGCAGTCATCTTAGATTCACTGATAAGATACCCCACCAATTAATCTTATCAGAGCAGAAATCTTAGATCTTTATCAGACCTCCACCAAAGCTAGACTCGCACCATCATCTACCTGGCGGCATCTCTTCCAACAACGTCAGCCCAAGTTTAGTTGGCCGGTGTTGTGCCTCTCCCCACCCTTTGTCTTTGTTCTGCTCCAGCATGTAGGGTGGAGTATTGGGCTCGACCCGGCCCAACCCAAGAAAGCCGACCCGGGCCCACCACTTTTCTTCGGGCCACTCAGCCCAAGGCCCATGGGTTCGGGCCGGGCTTGGCTTGCCCCCCCCCCCCCCCCCCCCCCACATTAGGTGTCCCATTATGTATATTCCTTGCCCCCCCCCCGTATCAGATTTTGACTGAGTGATAGAACATGGAGGCACCTCATATCTTTCAATATAATATTAAAGAAATTGGTGTAGAAATAGTGATTGATGGGACAATGCCAACGGACCTGGCTACTGGTGCACCTGCAAGAGTCGCTTCCAGGGAATACATACATCTCCAACGAATGCAAAGGTGATGATTTATCTTCTCTTGCATACATAAGTTGATCATAAGTAAAGACTATGTATAAGAGTTTCATAATTTTAGATATCAACAAATAGGAAGTATTGTCACATACATCTTCAGACATTTGGACGAATACAAAGAGGACATCCTATGTTCCTGTCCCATGGAACATATGGTGATGTATTAAAGAGCGGAAAAGGGTACATCAAAGTCATCAACTTCTATGTATCCAGTAAAGTAACAAGTTATGTTCATCTCGAATTTTTTACAGGTAGTGCATGCATCAAGCTTAATTAATATCTTTCATGCATGTCCTTGTGGGGTGTGTTTTTGGTTTGTTGTATTGGATATTGTTAGAAAATGAAGAATCTGGAAGCCAATTGATAAACATAGCAATAAAATAAATAAATATGAAACATGGACGCTCAATATTTAATGTGGAAACCTACTCCCTAAGGAGCGGGATGAAACACGAGAGAATGCCTCAAAGGGTTGATGTGTTCAATGCACTTTTCTCATCTGATACAGGAGATCTGGGACTTCTTATATAGCCTCCACAGACCCTCCAAGTCCCACCACTGGTAGATGTGGGACTAAATCACTAGATGTCATAAATGGATCCTGGGATCCATTTACCCATCTTACAAGTGCAAATATTCAACATACTACAACACTTCCCCTCAAGCTGGAGCATGCAATGCTCAGCTTGAACAAACAGAAAGAAATCTCAAACTCATGCTACAAGACACTACGGACAATATCAACCCAATGCATACACAATTGTGCGTTGCTTTCGAGGACATTGCTTCTCATGTCGTGCAGATGAGGAGGAACATAGCGCTGGAGTGTGAGTTCAACTGGGTGTACTATGTACTGTACCTGTCAGAATCACCAAAATTGAAATGATTCTCCTCGTCGGAGTACTCTAGCCCGCCACATCATGTGGACAACTACTCCATCTATGAAAGGGCCGAGCAGAAAAAGCAATGCAGACATCCTCGTCAGATTTCATGGTTGCTGGAAAATGGAGTCTGAAAAGTCTCCTCATTGGAGAACTGGATCTTTCCCATACTAGCTCAGAGAATAGGATCTCTACTCTGGAGTCCCTATGAAACCACATGAAAACCCTAACCGACATGGAATATGGAATGGGATCACTACTCTGGAGTCCTTTTGGACCACATGAAAACCCTGTGGCTAAAAATAAAAGATCACAAATGATGATGATAAACATGTACGCATCAAATTGAAGACTCGGAATCTGATCGTCGAGTCTGAAATCTGAACTGTAGAGTCTGAAAACTGGTGTGGAGTCTGAACTGAATAATCTGGAGTCAGACATGTAGAACTCTACACAATACCCCCCCTCCCTTCCTCCAATACTTGTCTGAAAGCAATGACATCGACAAAGTTGGGAGAAGATATGCAAATGGAAAAATAAAAACATCACATAAGCCGATCTTGTTGAGATAATTTTATCTCTATGTATTTATTTATGTTTTCTATTTCTCCAGTTTATTTTATGTAATTTTCCCTTTGAGCTTTTCTCCTATATAATAGAGCTCTAGGGCTTAGGAGGGAATCATCTTTTTCATTCCAACCCTTACCACATGGTATCAGAGCGACGATCCTAGACCAGAGCCTACACCCAAACCCTAACCCTTTTTTCTCTCGTGCGGCTGCCGTCTCCATCCTCCACTCGTCGTCGGTGACAATAGTAGTGGCCACAACCGATCGCCGCCGCTGCCACTGCCGACTAGGCTCCAACTGCAACTATCATCGTCGGATGCCACCTTCTCTCTCTTTCGCATCGACCATGAATCAGAGATCTGATTTGGTTCCTAGGGTTTGGTTTTTGATCCTCTAAAGCCATCCTAGGGACCTAAAGAAGCCTCATGTGGATGGAAGAGGTTGTGGTATAAGGCTACGCCCACAATCGTCTTCCTATATGTCTGTGTAGACATTATTCGTCCAGTTTGCAACCCTAGTCTTAAGAGATTGTTGTCATCATGTCAGACAACAAAGTAGATATTCCATCCTTGGGTGCCTTCAAAGGTCCAGCACCCACTGTGAAAATGGATGGAACGAATTATGAATTGTCGGCATGCAGTTCATGAGTCTAATGCAATGTAATGGCAAGAAGCATAACCTCACATAGGAGGAGCATGTCGACGGAATGGGGTTAACGCCTCATTGAAGGCAGACGATGCTTATGCACGTGTATGGCATTCTGGAAGTATCCATGGAGATGGCCAATGACATATTGAGTCAGCCCACGGCAAAGGCTATGTGGGACATTCTCGTCACTACATATTCTCCGTCGAAGAACGAGTCGAAGATAATGCAACTTCAGCACGACATCTTCACTTTGAAGCAGAATGGTCGCCCTCTCCACACCCTTTACACTTCTCTAAGGGGTATGTTTGAGAAGTTACATGGTTACATTCCCTTGACTGCCACACCAGAGCAGCTCAAGGCATATAGGGATTCAGTGATGACGGGAGTTTTTCTAGCGACATTTGATCATGAGTATGATGCAGCTAGAGCACATATTCTTACTGATGCCACCATACCTTCGATAAAGGAGGCATATCGCGGGTTGAGTAGGCTCTCCATATCTTTTGGTGGTACTCAGTTGTCTTAGACGTCCTCAGCCATGGTAGCATCCCGTGGTAGGGGGGCCTATACAGTTTCGTAGTCGAGGTGGCCGTGGCAAGGGAGGGGGTAATCGGCCCCCTCGTCAGCATTGTACTTATTGTCACATGCCAGGTCACTCTGAGGAAACGTACTATTCCAAGCATGGGTTACCAGTTTCAGCACGTGCGGCAGAGCGGATCTAGCAGGTTGGCAGTTCTTTACCTGCATCTGATCAGATATTTGACGAACTTGTGGCGAGGCTCAGGGAAATTATGCTTACTCTTAGGTAAACCAACTCTCTTTCAGGATCCTCAGAGGTAGCTGCCTCTAGGGGTGCACGTGGATCGGATTGGATCGGATTTTAGCTTAATCCATGTCCAATCCAATCTTAACAGATTTTCAATTTTTGAATCCAATCCAATCCATAAGATACTTCAATCCAATCCGATCCAATCCATCAAATTATGGATTGGATCGGATTTTTACACTCATATCTTACCGCTCAATAGTACACTCTTCCTTTCTCTCGAGTTTGTATTTTATTGGCCACTAACCCTCGGTATTTGAATAATATCGTAAAAATCGATAAGATGAGTATATGTAAAAAAGAGAATAACCTAATAAAATGAAGTTGAAGGAATCCATTAGTCCATTATAAAAATGTGAAGATCATAGAGTCAAATTAAATGATTATATTGAATTTGAAATTTAAGTTTCTTCTTATAATTGAGGCATTAGTTTATTTTTTACAATTAATTTTTAACAAATGATTCAAATTAGAACAATACATGCTATCAAATAAGGATATATAGACGACTTAGATAAATAAAAACGGTGATACCTATAGTCGGATATTGATGAAGTCCATGAATAATCCAATCACTTCCAAGAACACCCTTTAGAGCTCTATAGTATATCATTAACAAATAATAATCAAATGACAATCATACTTGATTGAATATCCAAGACAAAATTAACCTAAATATAGCCCACCACTTGAGAAACATACCTCTCATTTAAATTAGACTTGAAATAGAGTTTATTTGTAAGATTATATCTATATTAAAAATACACATATTTTTATGAAATTTATGAATTATAATCGTATATCAATTTAACAATGAAAGAAATTGAAGTAATACTTATTTGTTCTTAGATGAGAGTTGTACATTTGATCATGTAACTAATCCAGTTTCATCCATGCAATAAGGTTTCAAGGTAGAGCACGTAGAAGATATGAAGCAAATGGGTCAAGAATAACTAACAAACGCATTAGGCAACTATCCCAAAACCATATTTCTTTAATGAAGATCAGAAGAGTGGCACCATACTAAGGACAAATGGTATTGCATGGGAGGGGGTGTCATTGTATGAGACAAGCGGCGACATTGCGAGGGAGGGGGTGGTGGGTTGTACTAAGGGGAATAACATTGTGCAGGGTAGGCAACGTCGAAATGGACTTAGAAAGAACTAAGAGGAATATTAGCATGCAAGAGTGAAATGAGAGGGGGACTAGGTGGAGAATAATTGAACATGGCTCACAATTTTACAAATTATAGTTATACTTTATTATTTTGGAGATTTAACATTTGATTTTCAAGAGAAAAGAAGGGGTGGTAGCAGGAGAACTTATTTCTAAGAATAATACAAGACATAATGAGATGAATGACATTAATTATGATAATAAAGGAATTCGAAATGGATGCACATAGATATTATATGTATGTAAGTGTGTATGTATGTGTGTATGTATATGTGTGTATTAACGGATTATCGGATTGGATCGGAACGGATTTCAGACAAGATCTGATCCAATCCACACTTGAACGGATTTGAAAAATTCCAATCCAATCCAATCCATTAGAATGATAAAACCAAACCAATCCAATCCAATAGCATCGGATTGGATCGGATTATGGATTTTATCTGATCCATGTGCACCTATAGCTGCCTCTACATCAGCATCTGCATCTGGCATAGCATATGCCTTTACTTGTTGTTACAAGGCATATTTGTCATAATGGATCATGGATTCAGGAGCATCCCATCATCTCTGTGGCGATAGATATCAGTTTAGTGCTTTAAGTTCAACCCACTCCGGACGATCTGTTGTGATAGCAGATGGAACACACTCTCCCATTACTGGTCAGGGGGAGGTGTAGTTAACTCCTGCAATGTGGCTCAGAATGTTCTTTACGCCCATGAGTTTTCTATGAATTTACTATCTATTAGTCAAATCACCAAGGATTTACACTACCGTGCCATATTTGATCCATCTGCTCTTGTGTTTCAGGATATTCTTACGGGCGGGGTGATTGGATCTGACCGTAAACAAGGAGGTCTCTACATACTGGTGCAATCTCCTTATGTTGGTGCATCTTCTCTTCGCACTAGATATGCGTCTCCTTATATGTGGCATCTTCGATTTGGCCATCTTCCTCTGCAAAAGTTGTTTCATGTTCTTCCACAGATTTCCCCTCACTTTACTTTTCAGCGTGAGGCTTGCCAGCTTGGGAAGCATCGGTTCACTTTCCAGAGTCGTCATGGTCAAAGTAATCATAGTCTGTTTGAGTTAATTTACTTTGATATTTGGGGCCCCAGTCGTGTCCCGGATCATCAGGGGCATAGATTTTATCTTGTTGTAGTTGATGAGTTTTCATGATTATCTTGGTCTTTCTTCTTAAAAATAAGTCTGATGCTGGTCATGTTATTTAATCCTTAGTTAATGAAATAAGGAATATTTTTTCAGCAAAAGTCAAGTTTATACGTTCAGACAAGCTCTAGAATTTTGCAGTACTCAGCTTTCTCAGTTTCTTGTGTCCCATGGTATTGTGCATCAAACTTCTTGTGCGTATGCTTCCCAACAGATTGGAGTGGCCGAACAAAAACACCACCATCTTCTGGATGTTAGCAGCGCTCTTTTGGTCCAGAGTCGTGCTTCTCATTCGTACTAGGGGGATACGGTTCTAACTGCTTGTTACCTGGTAAATCATATGCCATCTTCGGTTCTGGGGTAAAAGATTCCGTTCCTGATTGCGTTTCCCGAGACAGATCTTTTCTCACTTATGTCTCGTGTCTTTGGTTCAGTAGTTTTTGTTCATCAGATGTCTCCTGGTCTTGACAAGCTCTCTCCTAAAGCTGTCAAATGTGTATCTGTTGAGTACTCCAAGACCCAAAATGGATATCGTTGCTTTGACCTTGTTCGACGAAGGTACTATGTTAGTGCAGATGTCACCTTTTTTGAGTCTATTATATATTTTTCTCCTACATGTGACAAGCTCATTCCTTCATAGGATGGGAAAGCAGTCTATAAGCCTCTACCTCTGATCTCCGTTTCACCATCATCGTCACCACCACATCCTCCACCACCCCCACCACCTCCTCCACCTCCACTACCATCTAAGACACCTATTTTATTTCCCTAGTTTACCAACGTCGACCTCGTTCTCATGTGCATCCTCCATCATCCAGCACGTCCAAGGTATGTTCTGAGCATTTGAGTTCTTCTAATAGCACTAGTGATTTGCACGTACAGCTTGAGGTGTAGGATGTCCCAGATGATACAAGTTCTGCAAGTACTGAGGACCCGGATGTATCTATTGCTCTACGGAAGCAGAGGCGTGCATGCATTATGCATCCTCTTGCTTCACATGTTTCCTTTGATCGTCTCTATGAGGATTTTCATATATTGTTATGGGCATGTCATCCGTGGAGATACCACGATTCTATCAGGTGGCATTGCGGAGCAGTCAGTGGCATCTGGCGATGGAGGAGATGGCAGCTTTACAGTCTCGGGGAACGTAGAGTGTTGTACAAGCTCCTTCAGATGCGTTTATTGTTGGCAGCAAGTGGATGTTTACTGTAAAACACAAAGGTGATGGTACTGTGGACAGATATAAGGCCAGATTGGTCGCTCTTGGGTTCACCCAAACTTATGGGGTGGATTATCAGAATACTTTCTCTCATGTTGCGCGTCACTCTACACTGCGAATTCTAATTGTTGTTGGTGTGGTACGTGACTGGACACTTTTCCAATTAGATGTCAAGAATGCATTTTTGTATGGAGATCTGCAGGAGGAAGTTTACATGTAGTAGCCACAAGGGTTTGCTGCTGAGGGGGAGTCTAGGATGGTATGTCGTCTCCACATGGCCATATATGGCCTTAAGTAGAGGCCGAGGGCTTGGTTTCAGAAGCTCTCAAAGTTGATTGAATAGAATGGGTTTGTCAGATCTACTGCAAATCATTCTCTTTGTTAAGAGAACTCGATGAGGTATAGTTGTTGTTCTGGTTTATGTTGATGACATCATTGTTACTGGCAGCTATGAAAAGGGCATTCAGGAAGCTAAGCATTTCCTTGGACGGTAGTTTGTGACCAAAAACCTTGGCAAGCTACGTTACTTCCTTGGTTTGGAGTTTGCACGAAATCAGCAGGGTATGGTTATGATGCAAAGGAAGTATGATACTGAACTTTTATCTGAGGCGGGCATGACAGGATGTAGACCTACCACTACACCAATGGATCCCAATGCTAGGCTCTACGATGATGACTCTGAGGAGGTGGATAAGAGACGGTACATAGAGCTAGTGGGGAAGCTGCTATATGTTATTATTATCAAGTCTGATATATCATTTGTTGTGAGCAGAGTCAGTTACTTTATGGAGCAACCCAGACATGCCCACATGTATGCAGTTTTCATGATCTTAAGATATCTGAAGTCTCCTCCAGGTGTAGGCCTTCTTTTCAGAAGAGAATAGTCTCTTACAGTTACTGGATGTGCATATGCAGATTATGTTGGGTGTCCTAAGGATAGGAAGTCAACTTCAGGTTTTATTGTGTTTTTGGTAGCTCGTTGGTTTCATAAAAGAGTAAGAAATAGAGAGTTGTTGCTTGATCCAGCGCTGAGTCAGAATATAGGGCCATGGCCCAAGGGAGCACGGAATGATGTGGATCAAGTCAGTACTAACTGACCTAACTATTGAGGTGTCTCTTCCTATGCATCTCAAATGTGATAATCAAGCAGCTCTGTTCATTGCTAATAATCCAGTCTTCCATGAGAGAACGAAGCATATTGAAGTAGATTGGCTTTACACCCGTGATTTGATCCAAAAGAGGCTTATTTCCACTTCTCATGTTGCATCAGGCAATCAGATTGCAAACATGTTTACCAAAGCTCTTGCGAGGGTTCCTTTTCACCGTTACTATTCCAAGCTGAGCATGATAGACATATATGCTCCAGCTTGAGGGGGAGTGTTGAGATACTTTTATCTCTACGTATTTATTTATGTTTTTTTATTTCTCCCATCTATTTTATGTAATTTTTCCTCTGAGCTTTTCTCCTGTATAAGTGAGCTCTAGGGCTATGAGGAAATCATCTTTTTCATTCCAACCCTTACCACAGATCTCAATTTTTTCTCAGCTTTTTCTTCTTAATTTTTTATCGGTTATTTCCTTTTCTAAAATCATTTTTTCAAATCATTTTATTATTCATACGGATTCTTTTTGTACGATCCTTTCCCCCCTGGTTATGCCCTTTCTTTTTTTAGCCAACTTTTTTGTCTCATACGATTTTTTTATAAGCACGTCGCCTTTTTTATGGTCAAATTTGGGCCAAAGATGCAAAACAACCCAATTGGACTTACAAAAAAATTGTCATACCTCTCATTTTTTTAAATGGGTTGTGCCTCTTTTCTCCTTTTCTCTTTCTCTCTTTTTTCTCTTTTTTTGGTAAACATGGCCCACTTGGCCCAGAACAGCAGCAACCCAAACATGATCGAAAATTTACAGCATCATTCCTTTTTATTTAACGCATGCAGCAACCCTTTGAAAGGGGTATCAGACCTAAATGAATCTCGTCAAAAATGACTTAGGGATCCCTGATGGGAACCTTTTCATCTCGGTTGCCCTTGACTAGAGATGGCGATGGAGAAGATCACCTAGAGGCACGAGGGTGCAGCACCGCCAGAGAACTGGAGAAGCTCATCCTAGAGACTTATAGAATAGGGGCTCGAGATCTCTTGCCTCGAGGTGGTGTGGAGGGACCCTTCCCCGCTCGAAAGAAGTAGGCGGCGACAACCGATAGAGAACCACCATTAACTGGAGGAGAGTTGCACGAGGTAATGGTGCAGGAGAATCGAGGAGCGTAGCAGGAGATGGCAGCTGGAGGTGACTCGTCGCAGCGTCACCTCTCTTCTTTTCTTGTCGTAGTCGCTTGATCGAAGATGAGCATCTGTCTCTTTTTTTATTCGCATCAAGATCAGGATGTTGCCTCCTTTTCTCGAGATTTGAGAGGTGTCACCTAACCTTGAGATCTGGGGGTGGCGAGGATGTGCGCGTGGAGATGCAGCTCTGTCGCGCCTAGTTTTGGGGTTGGGAAAGGGGACTAACATGATGATGACCAATTACCCAAAAATAGGGTTCTAAAATCCCCGGAACCGTTAAATGAAGATGTCATCTTCAGAAATTGCGCATCTATTCAGAACATGATGATAGATCTCGGCTTCAGTGGAAACCATGTTGAATATGGGACTTAACTCCTTGGAATAAGAGTGGAACAATGTTGAATATGGGACTTAACTCCTTGGAATAAGAGGTTTGCAGATTTAGGATTTTAGAAACCCCTAAAACTTGAAGAAATAATCTTCAAGAATATAACACCAAAAATTGAATCTCGAACGAATTATAAAATAAACACTCGAGAATCGTACCCGCTTTGATACCATATAAGGAAATGAAGAATGCGGAAGTGAATTGATAAACAGAGCAAAAATAAAGAAATATGGAAACATGGATGCTCAAGATTTAACGTGGACCATGCTCCCTAAGGAGTAGGATGAAACCACGGGAGGACGTCTCAAAGGGTTGAAGTGTTCATTGCACTTTTCCCATCTGATACAGGAGGTCTAGGGCTTCTTATATAGCCTCCACAGACCCTCCAAGTCCCATCACTGGTAGATGTGGGACGAAACTACTAGATGTGGTAAATGGATCCTCATCTAAAAGTGACGCATATTCAACATACTCCAACAGTTACGTAGTACTTTTTGAAGGACGTTATGGAACTATCATCCAAGGCATATTTAGTGGTGGCTCGTTATATAAACCCATAGACAGACCAGGGTCTCACTAACAATGGATAGGGGGTTTAAACATGTGGATGTGATAATTGGACCCTGAAGTGATCCAATTACTTATCTATACAAGTGACGCATACTCTAACACTCCCCCTCAAGCTGGAGCATGCAATGCTCAACTTGGACAAATAGAAAGAAACTGCTCACTCATAATACAAAACATTACAGACAATATCAACTCAATGCATACCGTGCCAAATGCATGTTGAGGGCATTGCTCTTCATGTCGTGCTGGCGAGGATGAACTGAAGGGCTTGGAGTGTGATCTGAACATGGTCTCCACATCGAAGAACGTGCACTCTGTACTGTGTCTATCAGAGTCATTGAAATTGGAATGAGTCTCTACTTGGAGAACTCTGGACCGAAACTGCTCCATCTCTTGAAAGGCCAAAAAAAGGCGTCAAACTATCGTATCGACATGGTGTCAATATGGAAACTGATATCGATATTTAGACCATTGATCTCATTTTATCTTATTGTCCCTTTGACATGGTATTGGAGTGATAGTCTGAGAGAAGAGATATTGACTTCTTTTGACCCGAAACTCCAAATGTCAATGTAACCCCCGCTTTGGCTCCACGTTTCATCTCCGCACACTATCCACACGACGCATGCATTGCTCCAACCCCCATTTTCAGCACTATTGTAGCGTGTATTGGATTTGCACCACATTCTTGATCTGATGCGCCAAGAATCCTCTACGCTAAGGCTCTGTAGTGCTGCTAATAAATATTGGATATGCTACACTTATGCTATTCTTCAGCACCCAAGTACGGATGAACTGTTGTTTTTCTGTTATCCTTCAATACCAAGGACTCTTACACCAAGCCTGGCGTCCCTTTTTACACCAAGAATATGTGTTAAGTACTGCAACAAGTTTGGTTGTGACAAATCCATTGCGCTTTTATAAACCAAATTTGGCAAGTAACATCGACCTAATATGCTACAAGTTACGTCAGTGAATTCTAAGTTCGTTAAAACCCTAAACCTTAAACCCAAATCCTAACCCGCACGCGCCCCGAGGGAAAGTTGCTCTGGCGATTCAAAATGTGACACTCCCATTTCTCTCATCTCGTTATCCCAGGTCAATTTTAACCAAATTCGAAGGCTTTTCATTGGTGATTTGCATGTATTAATGATTTTTCCATAATCCGTTACGTTGGATTATGATTTGATTCCTAAATTTTGGATCATTCCGATTGTTCTTGGAGACTGGCTCTTGTATTTTTTATAATGAAATTCTATAGACCTTCCCTCGTTTATTGCTGGCACATACTTGTTATGGTCTATTGGACTTGTTGTTGTATTTTGCCCCAATTCTGAGATTGAAGAATTAGCTGAAGTTCTTTGCGATTACTGCTTGTTATTTGGGAACTGTCTTTCACTCTTCGAGCATCTTGGGTGTTTGATCTTTTTCCTGTTAATCATACTTCAAAGAACTGTTTGAGGCTAACTTCCTTAGTGGTGGGCCTATTGGTGCGGACACATGGATTTTTGAGCTTGGGGCTGAGAGCCTACTGGGAGTGGACACGTGGATTAAGTTGTCTTCGTGGGAGTTAGTTATTGACTAACTCCTCAAGATAACGTGTCCTTGCTAGAGAGACTTTTTTGTAAAGCTATCCTTTTCAGATTCTGACACGTGGATTTTCTGCTTCTGTGAAATGATGGCTGAATCTTCGAAAAATTCACTGGAAAAAAATGAAGAAACTTTCCAGATCTAACCCCTCCTAAGATTATCGCGAAAGGTGTGGTTATTGCTGGGGGTGCTAAAAATGATAATTCAAAGCCTGCTTCTAAATCATATGCATCTCTTATGCGAGACAAAATCGCTCGCCCAAAATTAGGGCCTCCGGTGGAAATTAGAGAGCCCTACTATGAAGGAGAGGATGCGGTGGTGGAGTTTTCTCAGGAGGAGATGCTCGAATTAAGCAAACCATTCGAACTCTGTTTAATTGGGATATTCCAAAGGTTTAGGCCTAAACTCTTGGAGATTGACACTATCATCAGGAGGGAAATAAAGTTTGAGCACAATGTCCAAATTGGTGCTCCTTATACAAGGCACATTATTCTGAATTTTGAAGACAGGAATGATTACTTGCGGATGTACGTCAGTAATAATTGGAAATTTGGTAGGAACTGGATGTCTCTCATTAGATGGTTTCCATTCTTCCACCCTGGAGACTCTTCACCTAATGTTCCGATTAGGGTGGGGTTTCCCATGCTTAGTCTCCAATTCCTAAACGAAGGAGCTCTAAGATCCTTGGTCAAACCCATTGGTAGATTTCTCTCGATGGACAAAGATGTCACCAATTTTACAAGACCAGGTTACATAAGGGTGAATGTGGAAATAGATGTCAGTGAACCTGTGATCGATCATGTGGTGATCTGATGTGGAGATAGGGACTTCATTCAAAATATTATTTATGAAAATCTCCCAAGCTATTGCCACTATTGTTGTATGGTTGGACATGATCAGGAAGGCTATTACAGGAAAAAGAATAATTCTGAAGATGAGCAGAACTTGAAAAGGAAATCGAGACAGAAATGGGTGGCAAGGAATATTCAGATCAAACAGAATCAACCAGATATTCTTATCCCTGATCAGAACCAGATTGAGAACTCTAAACAGTCGGGATCAGATAAGAACTTTGACCCTAGGATTGAAATGGGAAAAACCACTAAAAATAATCCTGGTCAAGATGATCAAGGGCTGAATAATGATCAAAGAGACACAGAAATCATCAATAATAAAGGGACAAAGGAAAAGCAATCTATCGGTAAAGATTTTGAGAATTCCACTGATAATGTTGTTGGTGGGAAGGATAACTCAGACTTGAACAAGGATTTTACTATCAATCCTTCAAAGGAAAATCATCAGAGGCAATCTCATCAAGGGGGAGTTGTGCTGGATGAACAAATGACAGAGGAGCAAGTGTACAAGAGCAAAGCTTTAGCAATCACATTGCATCCAAATAGAGAAATGGATGAAATAATTATTGCAGATTCTGAAGAAGATAGTCAAGGAAGGCCCAACTTGGAAGGAGAGGGAAGGAAGAAGACTTGGCAAGATGTGAATGAAGAAAAGTCCTCCAAAGATGAAGAAAAAATCATCATATCGGCTGTGGGGGTGACTCAATCCTTAACACTGAGGACCATGTTATTCCTTCTAATGCGCTGTCTGAAAAAGAGAAAGATAGAAAAGAAATGTCGAATCTTGATGCAACTACTGGCGAGCCTCTGAAAAAAAACAAAAATTCATCAAAGTATGCTGAATTTGCTAAAAGAAGACTGATGGAATCCGGGAAAAAAAGGACACCCAGAAGAAGGAAAGTTAAGAAGAAATCATGGAAAATCACTTTAATAGCGAATAGCTATCGCTGGTGGAGGCTTGTTTTTCATGATTTCTCAGCTTCTTTTATTCTTTTCTGAAGCAAGTCTGGACATCGTCCTTGGCATGAAGGATTGGAAGTGCACACATCCTCACTTGTAGGGTGTGTGCACAAAAGATAAGCATCTGAAATATTCTTTTTTATAATTAGTTCTCTTTTATTCGTTTCTCACAATAACCTTCAAACAGGATGCAGTAGATATATCACCAGCGGTCATGTAGTCTATTATGACCGTTGGAAGCACTATAAATTCAGGGGATCCCCTTTCGTAGGGGATAGTTGTGTCTTTCCCGAGACGGCTTCTTCATCTGAGAAGCGATCCCGACGCTTCATTTCAAAGCTCCTCGTTTACTTAAGGGGATCAGGCCTTCTGCCTCTCAGAGAAATCGAAGAAATTTCAGAGATTCGTTTCCACTAAAGTTCCTTTTCATTTGCACAAAGCAAGCATGATTTCGGAGACCTTGGGTCAAAACACTGCACATCAGGTTTTCGAAGAAATGCCTCTGAAGCTCAAGCTGATGGAGGATGGTTACAAGGAACTTCTAGCTTACTTCAAAGAATATGCATCTAGATACCAAAAGGGCTCCATCTCACAGATGGATTATATGGATGTCTTATTCACAGTCAGCAAACAACAATGGAGGTGCTTGAATTCAGATTTGAAACGTGGATGTCAAAGCACATTTGTTGCCGCAATACCCCGTTTTTCTCTGTATTGTTCTTTACTCTTTTGGGAAGATTAAGTAGCCATTTTATGAATTTCATTGAGATGGATTGGAAGAATTGGCTACAAGATGGAAAAGATCATTTGGAAGGACTTATCGATTGGCAGGAAGTAGAAGTCATGGAAGAAAATCTTCTTACATCGTTGCTTATGTACCAAAGCATATGGGATCTGCTGCTTGATTTTGACTCTAAAGGCAACTACAGGTTTATTCTAGATATCAATTTTTCTGTTATAGGGACTATTCTTGACTCTGCACTCTTGAAAGAATCTCTGTTCTCTCATGCCCCAATCATTAAAGCATGTGCGGAAGATGATGACCTTAAAGGATATGAGAATATGCAATTCTACATCGATGGCCTACCGATTATTAGAAATCTGGATGCCTTTTATGATTCGAATGATGAAATCACTCTGATGGCTTGGAACCTTGAAGCAAGGATGAGAATCTTGAAGGATCTCAGCTGCGCAACTCTCCTGCTTAATTGATGCTTTCTGGATGCGGAAGGGGAAATAATTCTTAGGAATTATAAGCTTGTTTGGTGCATCAATTTTCGATCTCCGCTATTTTGGAATCCTTTTTTATTTTCAGAAATTTTGGAAAAGACAGTGATTAGCTCCAAATCTTTTGTTGCTAGTCCAAGTTTGTTGTTTAAGAGAAAAAGAACATTAAGAGAAGAGAAGGAAAAATCTTCAAAATCCAAAGCTCCCAAGCATTGGTTTAATTGGAACTCCTAGGAGAAGCAGTAGAAGACGCCACATCTGGAAAAAGGTTGAAGGGGTAATTGTAATCTCGGATGATGAAAGTGAAGATTAGGCCCCAGATCAACTCTGTTGATGCTAGCTTCTGAATCCTCTATATTTGTCGTCTCCTTTTACTTCCTCTTTGAATAGTTCTGTATTTTGTTTCCTCCTTACTAGTCATATGTGGCTTTTGTTCTCTCTGTTTCCCCGTGAAGGGCTCCTCTTGTATTTTAAGATATGGACCTACATAGTATTATCTCTACATAATGACTATGGTTGCAGTATTATCTCCCTTATATATTAAATATTACCATCTTCTTACGTAAATTCTTGAAAATAACTCTATGGTTCAGACTCAACACACCATTTTTGCATTTATTACTACACCTGTTGGACTTGCTAGTATTATGACCAATGACGCATCTACACATACTTATTAGTGGATTATAGATATAATGAGCTTTAAATTATTTGACTGGTGATGGTAACTCTATTTTTCTTAGCCTTCTAGTTTTGCAAAATCAGTTAAATTATCCAATGGGTCTCTTTTATCTGTTACTAATGCGATTAGCAACACATTTTTTAGGTGGTGGTTGTGAGAAGCATGAACTTGATTATCTTGATGTCTCTGATAATTCCAAGGTTACAAATTTTGGTAGTCGGTACTCGATCGACCGGGTCATCAGGCGACTAATCAGATTTAGTCGAACTCTAATATACTTTGAATTTTTGTAATTATTTTAAATATATAAATCATTTTTATACATATATTCTTATATATTTACATAAATTTGAACATTTTCATATTATTATAATGAAATAAAAGAAGCGAATTTCAATAAAACATTAAGTGTGTTAGAATATGTTTGTTTTAAAATTAATAAAAAAATATGGTATCTCCAAGCAAAAATCGGTCAACTAGTCGACCTAGTCAGAATTAATCAATACTCGGTCGACCATCCTACCGACTAGACTAATCGAACCTACTATTCAGACCAATCGAACGACTTTTACAATATTGAATAGCTCTGTTTCTTGGTGTCACATTCATTTCTACAAACCCTTATTTCCACAATTTACGTCTTAGGCATCATTCTACTAGTTCTCTCTCCATTTGTTCTTCGTTATTGGAGTATATGTGCATCAAGTATAGATGGATAAATGGATCATTCCAGGATCTATTTACCACATCTTGTCTTTAGTCCCACATCGACCGTCTGTGGGATGTGGAGACTCGGTGAGGGTTATATAAGAAGCCCCTCACCCTCTATATCAGTTGAGAGAAAGTGCAATAGATACATATGGCCCTTTGAGGCCTTCTCTCGTGGTTCCATCCCGCTCCTTAGGGAGTAGGGTTCCATGTTAAAATCTCATTAATTATGCTTATGCATTCGTAGTTTCTAACATGGTATCAGAGCGGATTCGATTCTCGAGGTTTTCAATTTCTTCATTTGCGATTCGATTTTGGTGTTTTTTCTTTTTATTCTTGAAGATCGTTCATGTTTATATATGGTTCGAGATTTGAGATTCAATTCTAGTGTTTTTTGAAACATAGATCTGCAATCCTTGTCATGTTTGACGAAAACTAGGGTTCCATCTCTAGAACCCTAAATCTGGGATCATGGTCCTTCTCCAATTCCAGCCGCATCCAACAGCAACATCTCACGTAGGTGGCATGAGATTCTTCATCTGATCCAGTAGCCCTTCTCAAACTCTATGTGATGGCTCCATGCACCGCCCTTCAAGCCCCTATCGCGGTCCCAAGGTTATGACAGCCATGAATATCTCCTCTTTTGCCGCAACTCCACCACGGCGACGACACGATTCTCCCGCAATTTTGAAGATCTGCACCACAAGATGATGTTGTTGTACCACAAAAAGGGAAAAATATTGGGCGGTGCAACCCTCCTCCTAGCAACAGACACTACAGATCAGGGGCCCCCTCTTCGATCTTCCAACGACGGCGCCCGAACCGTTCAGGCGACGCCGAACTGGAAGAGCCCCATCAGAGTGCAGTGTGCTTTGAGAAATGGTTCCCGAGTGGGAACCCTAAATAAGAAAAATTTTCAAGGGTAGTGAGTTTAAAAAAGGGGGGAGGAGTCGTGAGTTTTTGAGCCCAAAGTTGCGCCGATTTAAAAAAAGGAGTTGCATTGTATTTTGGGCCCAATTGGGTTCAATTTAAAAAAATTTGTGTGGTTTTTTGAAAAAAAAGGCATGTACAAAAGAAAAGACGTACGCAAGAGAAAAAAAATAAAAACCTTTAAAAAAATTTAGACGGCTTATGCATGTTTGTTTCTTCCCCACATTTTCTTTTATTCTCCCAAGTTGGTCGATGTCATTGTATTCCGACAAGTACGGGAGAAAGGGGGAGTATGGTGTAGAGTTCTACGGCATCATACAACATCACCACTCTGATGATTCATATTCCAGTTCAGAGTCAGAGTTCAGATTCTCCAGTCCAGATGCCCGTTCAGATTTTAGACTCTACAGATTATTTTCGACTTGATGTTTAGATGTTTTCTACGTCGACAGTTCGATGTACACATGTGTACCATCATTTTTTTGGTCCCCATCTTTCTGGTTTTGTCGTCTCATGGTTTTCATGTGTTCCATAGTGACTCCATAGTAGAGATCTCATTCCCTATGTCATGTAGGCTAGGGTTTTCACGTGGTTTCATAGGGACCCAGAGTAGAGATCCCATTCTCTGAGCCAGTATGGAGAGACACAGTTCTTCGATGAGGAGATTTTCAGACTCCATTCTCCAGCGACTGTGAACTCTGATGAGGATGTCCCCACAACTTTTTCAGTTCGGTCCTTCAGAGAGATGGAGCACTTGTCCACATGATGTGGCGGGTGGAGATTTGTTTTCAATTGTAGTGACTCTGACAGGTACAATACAGAGCACATGCTCTCCAATGAGGAGATTCAGTTTGACTCTCACTCCGGCCCGTTTGTTCCTCCTCACCAGCACGACATGAGAAGCAACATCATTGACAGCAGCCAACAGTTGTTGAGTTGCTATTGTTTGTAGTGTCCTGTAGCGTGAGTTTGATATTTCTCTCTATTTGTCCAAGTTGAGCATTGCATGCTCCAGCTTGAGGGGGAGTGTTGGAGTATATGTGTGTCTAAGTGTGGGTAAATGGATCATTCCAGGATTCATTTACCACATCATCTCTTTAGTCCCACATCGACCGTATGTGGGATGTGGAGACTCGATGAGGGCTATATAAGAAGCCTCTCACCCTTTGTATCACTTGAGAGAATGTGCAATAGACAAATATGGCCCTTTGATGCCTTCTCTCGTGGTTTCATCCCGCTCCTTAGGGAGTAGGGTTCCACGTAAAATCCCGTGTTCTTCAACGTTTATTTTTCTCTGATCAAGCTTCCGTGTTCTTTATTTTCTAACACTCGCAATCAACCCTTTGAAGACATTTAAAGGCGAGGTGTGCTCGTTTGAAAACATCACAGGACGTCCCTACATGGAAGAATCGAGCTATGAAGGTAGTATATGTTTAGCCTTGTTCATTGCAATGTTTAGGATCCTTACCTAATACGTACTACAAGACAACACATATACTTTGTTATTATCACCAATGATTATAGTCCATTTTCACGAGTCTACCTTATAATGGACATGCCTCGAAATATCGACAAAATTCACCAATATTCTGGTATCGCCAACCTAGTGACATTGAAAAAAGGTAGAGTAATACCCTTTTCTTATAACAACACACATACTTTGTTATTATCACCAATGATTATAGTCCATTTTCACGAGTCTACCTTATAATGGACATGCCTCGAAATATCGACAAAATTCGCCAATATTCTGGTATCGCCAACCTAGTGACATTGAAAAAAGGTAGAGTAATACCCTTTTCTTATAAATCGGCAATATATTGTTAATATATCGCCATATCAACTTATCGCCAATTCTCTTCAATGTTAAAGAGAGAAGCGGTTAATTTGGGCCCCATTTCACTCATATCACACGAGTTGTCTTCTCATTGAACATATATGTTAGTCATAATATATATATAAGACAAGTAAACTAGAAAGCTGACTTTGTGTCGAGAATGTTGCGTCCGAGAACCCACCAGGGGGAGAGGTTTGCATGCCCACTCCCCCAAGCTCCCACGACGAGACCCCGTCTATAAGAGGGGCCTCACCCGTCAACATTTGAGATTGCACAATAAGTGTTATAATGTACCTGACTGAACATACGGATTATGATCTAAGGTGTCTCGAGATTCTCAAAACAAGTTCACAGCATATGTAGTTAATATAATATTTAGTGATGTATAGTATAGGTTTTTAATTTATTATTTCGACTTATTTGAGCTTTATGGAGTGTGTATTTGCTATTTGACTTATTTGCATTATACATGACTTCTTATTAAATGCCTTGCTAAGTACTACATAGTAGCTCGTACGGTGATTATAATGACAATACTACTATAAAGCTTGTATTTAGATATCTATTTTAGCAAATAAGTGTGTGTTTCTATCTTATTTATTGGTAAACCACATTGTAAACCCTAATTTCTCAAAGATCAAACTTCGTCTACATTTCCCTTGTTTTTGGACGCATTGAGAAAAATAATAGCATGCCAATGATCTGTCAGTTCTCCTATCTAGCTAGTAAAATTGACATTTAAAGCCATGATAAAGGAAAGATCATGGATCAACAATGTTGAGTAAAATTGACATTTAAAGCCATGATAAAGGAAAGATCATGGATCAACAATGTTGAGAGTTAAGACCCTTACAAAGATTGACTTCTTTTTCTGCTTGCATTATAATATTCCAATCTTATATTCTTGTTGTGTTTGAACAAAAATATTTAATTAGTTTATTTGTTTCCTACGTAGTGTTTTACATCGTTTTACATCAAGCGTTGTGTTCTCACACCGCACCTCACACACCACAATGGTAATGTAAAAAGAATACTTCATCATTGAATTAGCTCATAGTCTACTAACATAGATGTAGATCCACAAAACTTACATAGATGTAGATCCACAAAACTTTCCGAGTTGATGCTCTTCTTACTTTAATTTATTTGACTAATCAGGTTCCCTAATCCATATTGGGAGGTGTTATTCCATTCTCACTATTTTAAACAGATGATAAGCCAATTTCGTTAACTCTACATGTTTTTTGTTGCATGTGTTTTCTCATTGATTTCACGCTAAAGATAAGCTTTCTCATGTAATCACAAGTCTTCGATAGGGTATTCTAGAACCTAATAGGAATACAAATGCCATGATCTAGTTGACCATCGTTCTTTGCAGATGTTACATTTTTAAGAAGATGAGTTACTTTCCAAGAGTATCGGGGTTATCATCTTGGAGTTCCCTCCTCCACTCCATGTTTACCAAGGAGGGGCAAAAAAGTACCTAAGATGAATCTTTTTCCTGTTTTGTTTGATTTGGAAGCTGGCGACCAGGCAACAGATAATCCCTCTTGATGCTGCCATGAATTCTGCGAATACAACGAATCCCTCTTCATCTACGGATCTTCTCTAAGGAAGTCCAAAAGGCAATGTACTTGGATCCCCATGTCCCATTTTGCTACATGATGTTTACACGCCATCTTATGACAATACTTCTTCCGCGTAATCATCATATGGCTCTTCAGGATCTCAAATGGAAGCATGATATAAATAGGGAGAAGAATGGTCTTGTATCATAGGGTATTTGGGTTCTCGTCCCATGTCCCAGAAATATTGCTCATGTTGCTTTCAGATGAGTCTTCATGACCAAACATGGTCATGTATGGGTCAGTAGACAAACTATAGGCTTAACAGGGTTAGAGGTTTACTCAACCGTATGGTGTAAATTACTTCGAGACTTGGTCTCAAGTGATTAGGAGGAGATCCATTAGCATGCTTATATGGACTAATGCCAACAGAAACAACATATTTTCCAACTTCATGTCAAGAATGTCATCCTATATGGACATCTTGAGAAAGAGGTCTACATTACAAAGCCATTGGGTACTCCTTTGAGAAGGAGTATGTGTTTCGTTTATGCAAAGATGTATATGTTGTGGAAAGATGTGAAAAATGAAAGGTTGTATTCATCCTAGCCCTATAGCTCTCTTATATAGAAGGTACATAAAGTAGAGTAAAGAAATAGAAAATTACAAGATAAAGAGATATAGATATCTCAACACTCCCCCGCAGGATGGAGCATATATGTCTACCATGCTCAGAAACGACGATGAAAAGGATCCCTTGCAAGTACTTTGGTAACATGTTTGCAATCTGATCGCCTGAAGCAATATGTGAAGTGGAAATAAGCCCTGGATCAAATCGTGAGTATAATGGCAGTCTACTTACATGTGCTTTGTTCTTTCATGGAAGGCTGAATTATTAGCTATGAATAGGGTAGCTTGATTATCACATTTGAGGTGCATAGGAAGGGCACCACAATAGTTAAGTCAGTCAGGATGAACTTGACCCACATCATTTTTGTGCTCCCTTGGGTCATGCCCTATACTCTAATTCAACACTAAATCTGGCTACAATTGTTTGTTTCTTACTTTTCCATGAAACCAGCGAGCTACCAACAGACACAATGAAGCCTGAAGTGGACTTCTTGTCCTTGGGGCACCCAGCATAATCCCCATCCGCACATCTAGTAACTGTGAGAGACGTATCTCTTTTGAATGGAAGTCCTGCACATGGAGAAGACTTCAGATACCTCAAGATCATGTTAACTACATCCATAAGAGTCTGCATGGGTTGCTCCATAAACTGGTTGACTCTGCTAACAACAAATGGTATACCGGGCTTGGTAATAATAATGCACAATAGCTTCCCTACTAGCTCTCTATACCGTCTTTTATCCACCTCCTCGGAGTCATCATCATAGAGCTAGCATTGGGATCCATCGGAGTAGTAGCAGGTCAACATCTTGTCATTCCTATCTCAGATAGAAGATCAGTGACATGCTTTCTTTACGTCTTTACCATACCATGCAGATGTCTTGCAAACTCTAGACCAAGAAAGCAATGCAGCTTGCCAAGGTCCTTGGTCATAAATTGTTGTCCAAAGAAATCTTTAGATGCCTGAATACCATGTTCATCGTTGTATGTAATAATAATGTCATCAACAAAGACAAGAATAGTAATGATACCCCTAGTAATGATACCCCTCGAGGTTCTCCTTGACAAAAAGAAAACAATATGTAGTAGATATGACAAAACCCTTTTGTTCAATCAACTCTGAGAACTTCTAAAACCAAGCCCTCGGACTCTTCTTAAGGACATATATGGCCTTGTGAAGTCGACACACCATACTGGACTCCCCCTCAACAGCAACCCCAGGTGGTTACTGCATGTAAACTTCCTTCTGCAGGTCCCCATACAAGAAATCATTCTTGACATCTAACTGGAAAAGTTGCCAGTCACGTACCACAACAACAACAATAAGAATCTGCAGCGTAGAATGACGCGCAACTGGAGAAAAGGTATCCTGATAATCCACCCCATAGGTCTGAGTGGACCCACGAGCAACCAATCTGGCCTTATATCTGTCCACAGTACCATCTACTCGATGTTTCACAGTAAATACCCACTTGATGTCAACAACGGATGCACCTGGAGGAGCTTGTACAATACTCCACGTACCACAAAATAGTAACTGTTGGAAAAATGAAATGAGTAGTTTATTCCTTGAGCCCTATACTCTCTTATATAGGGAGAGGCCTATGGATAAATTACATAAAGTAGACAGAGAAAAAGTAAAAATAGATAAAAAGATACATAAACATAAAATAAATCTCTACACTCCCCCCCAAGATGGAGCATGGATATCTATCATGCTCAGCTTGGATGAACACTTCTGGAAGGGTCCTCTAAGTAAGGCTTTGGTGAAGATGTTAGTTGTTTGATCCCCTGAGCTGACATGAGATGTAGAAATGAAGCCCTTTTGGATCATGTCGCTTATATAATGGCAATCAACCTCAATGTGATTTGTCCTCTCGTGGAACGTGGGATTATTGGTAATGAATAAGGCAACCTAATTGTTGCATTTCAGCGATATAGGAAGAGAGACATCTACATGTAGATCTATCAGCACTGCTCGAACCCATATTACTTCTGTACATGCTTGTGTCATGGCTCTATACTAAGATTCAGCACCAGATCTAGCAACAACGGTTTGCTTCTTGCTTTTCCATGAGACAAGGGAATCTCCAACAAATATAGCAAATCTTGATGTAGATTTTCTGCCCTTTTTTGATGTAAAATAGGGAGATCACCCGAGACGCGAGTCACCACAACAACACTTTCATTAATTAAAAGGAGAGTACATTAACTTGAAGCCCAAAAATTGTAAAGAGCATTACAATGCGATACAATATTCTCTGAATAAAACCTTTGGTTTTTAAATATCAGCTCATTCCGACCATTCCATATGGCCCAAAGCACTGCAAACAGTTTAGAACAGTCATCCATCGAACCCATGCCCACTGCGCAAGCCGATCTCCAAAATGCCTCTAACTCGTTGACCTCCACCCAAGGGATCCCCGCCTCCCTCCAGACCTGTGCCGATGCCACACACCCAAAGAAAAGGTGGTCTCATCTTCCACTGCGCCCTCACACTTGTCACAACACGTGTCTGCCAAGCCAAACAATCTCCCTCTCCTCTCTTTATCACACAAGTAGTTTCTTCTCAAACACCAGAGGAAAATCTTCACTCTACACGGGATCCTGGCGGCCCAAATAACCTTCATGTCCTGACACAGCTCCTCGTCTCGCACTGTCGACCTTCTCATCGCATCATAAGCTTTCTTAACTGAGAATCTTGCCCCTTCTCATTCAAAATGGTCAGCTTCATGAGACAACTCCTTCGACGGAGGAATCTCCGCAAGCAATTTCATAAAGTCCTACATGCATTGATCCGACAGATCCGAGACGAACCACGGTGCCCACGAGCCGGAGTCCGCCACCTCAGCAAGAAGCGCATCCCTTGCAGCCGCTAGAGCCAACAATATAGGGAAACACTGCCCAAGAGTGCCCTCCCCCGTCCATAAGTTGAGCCAAAATCTAAACACATGGTTGTTCCCCATCCTAAGACGCAAACTAGGAACAAGATTCAGCAAAATGGCACGGATCCCGACCCATAGCGGCAATTCGAATCTCCTTCTGTCTGCCACCAACGCCCCCTTGACACCATAAATACTCCTCAATACTCTGGCCATCGGCGAGGTCGAAGATCCCCAAATATGAATCACCCACTTGGCCAACAAAGCTTTGTTCATGAGTTCTACATCACGGACTCCAAGGCCTCCATCGCAAATGCCCTTCGTAACATCCTCCCAGTACACCAGATGTAGCTCGGACCTTTGTTGTCTCCCGTCCGACCAGAAGAAGGACCTCATCAAAGACTCAACCTTCCTTCTGACCCCAACCAACATCAGTCGAGTGGAATAGAAGAAGATCGAGATGGAAGCGAGAACGTGCTTAAGGAGGGTCAACTTCCCTCCCCTGGACAGAGTGATCGCCTTCCATCCAGCCAACCTCTCCTCCATTCTGCACACAACGTTTTCCTAATCGGACTTCCTAAGTCTGCCATCCACTAGCGGCAATCCCATGTAGGAGGTCGGGAGGCCTCTCAGGGGGCAACCTACCTACCCCACAACCCTGACACGCTCCGAAACGTCCATCCCGAAGCTAATCACCATCGACTTCTGGTTGTTGATCTGAATCTCAGATAGGCTGCCAAAGATATCCACCAGAAGCATGGAGTTGTGATTCTGCTCTTCCGAAACCCCAAGAAAAATCAGCGTATCATCAGCATACTGAAGCAACGGGACAGAAATATCCCCCAGCCGGAAACCCTCGCAAAATTCAACCTTCACCGCATGCCTGAACAAAACCGCCAAACAATCCGCCACAAAAACAAAAGGCATAGGAGGCAGCAGGCATCCCTGACTGACACCCTGCTGGGACTGGAAAAAACCTCCCTCTCGCTTGCCATTCACCAAAATCAAACAAGAGAATGTAGTGACACATGTCTTCATCCACTAAACCCAAACCTCAGGGAAACCCCTCCGCCGCAGGGAGGTCCACAAGAATTTCCAGTTGATACAGTCATACGCTTTGGCATAATCAATCTTCAACAACATTCCCTTCTTCGACCGCTTCCATTTGAGGTAGATATCCGACGCCATGACAAGACCATCCGCCATTTGACGACCCAGAATGAAAGCGGATTGCCCCTGAAGCACCACCGAATCCATAACCACCTTGAGCCTGTTTGCCAGCACTTTTTCCACTACCAGGTAGAGAGCGTTGGAAATTGAAATCATCCTGAAGTCCCCCACCCTCAACGATTCTTCTTCTTTCGAAGAAGAAAGATCAACGTTCGGTTGACTTTCTCCAAGCCTTTGTTGCCATCCCTGAATTCACTGAGCACCTCCAGAACTTACGCCTTCAAAAGATCCCAAAACTCACAGTAGAAAAGTGCGGGAAATCCGTCAAGACCCGGAGCCCCATCCACATTCTGGCCCCATACTGCCCGTCTCACTTCCTCCTCAGAGAAATCAGCTAACAACAACTCCGCATGCCCGTCATTCACAGATTCCACCCCCAATCCCATCCACCCCAACCTTCCTCTTCCCCTACTCCCTACGCGAGGACTCCACGAAGTGGCTCTGCAAAGCCTCACCAATCTGCTCCTCCCCCGGCACTCTGACACCCCCAATCTCAATCTCATGCAAAAAGTTCCTTCTCCTCCAATCGGATGACATCGAGTGAAAAAAACCTCGCAATGGCATCGCCTTCCTTCAACCACTTCTGCCTCGATCTCTGCCTCCACTCGACCTCCTCTTTTCTGTCCTCCAGCATCAGCTCCTTAAGAAATCCCATTCTCTCTTCCATCTCATCCTGATCCATATCCCTCTCGTCATCTAGGCCATCCAACCTCACCACCCCGCCTCGACTTCACCTGGCCTGGCCCTATGCCGAGCCCTAACCTCCCTGTCGTATGCCGCAAGGAAAGATCTGAGGGACTTTAATTTAGACGCAAACTGAGAGACCGCCGATTCCATTGAAGCACAACTTCTCTATTGCTCGGCAACCAACTCCCTAAAACCATCTTCAAAGAGCCAGCTCCGCTCGAAATGGAAAACAAACCTACTTCTCCTTTCCTCGCCGTACAACCAAAGAATAGGATTGTGATCAGAGTACGCCCGCAGCAAAGCCCACGTCAGAGCAAGTGGAAATGCCTCCGCCGCCTCCGGGGACATCAAAAAACGGTCGAGTCTGGAACGCGACCTCACATTCCACCAGGTATAAGCGCAACCGGTCGTGTCGATAACGGATAAGACCAAGGATTGGACCATCCCTCTGAAGGCCTCTGAACCCAGATCCCCCCTCCGCTCATGCGCGGTCTGTCCTCAGGGTGCAATGTAACATTCAGATCTCCATCAATGATTCATATCCCAGTCGTGGGATCCGTGCAAAGAACCTCCAGTTCCGCCACCAGGGAACCTCATGATCCTGTTTCAATCATATACATCATCTTCTTCACGAGCAAGGCACGCCGAAGTAGACAGAGATCCACGAGCAAACTATCGAGCAGCACAACGACGACGTTGCGACGATGGAGGATCTCTCTAGGGCATCCATAGTGGACGACCACATGAGAGATAGAGAGAGTAGGCGTGTCGAGAGAAAAGAGAGAGAGAGCATTCATTGATCTCAAGTGTCTAGAAGAGCAAGGGATGCCTCTTCTTATATAGGGTTTTGGGAGTCCATGGATCCCAATCCATGGACAGCACACAATCAACGGATGAGATTGATTGTGTCCCTTTCAACGGCTAGGATTGTTGTTGGTAAAAACACAACAACAATTGATTTAATTTGAATAAATTCATATTGATAAATCAACATAATTAATTCCAATTTAAATTACATTTGACTAGAGAAGAGATAATGAGAAGACTAAACCAATCCCCTAAAATAAGGGGACGGCTACCATCATCTCATGAGATCTCAATATCTCATGAGATCTCATTATCTCATGAGATCTCATTATCTCGTGATTATATCATGATCTCTTGTCGATAATATTTCACAAAAAAATAATTCCAAATTACCTTTTGAAAATATCAATCAAGCCATTGAAAAAAATGTGAATCTCATTCACAACCCAAAACTAAATGTAATTATATTTTCAATTAATCATTCAATGGGAATCCCATTCACATTAACAATTAATCAACAAATATAAAACACAATATGGCTCTCTCTTATATATTATAAATCACATTTATAATATATATATATGATTAATATGGATAGTGCTATCTGCGTTATTCATATCCATGATAATTAAATCACATTTAATCATCTTGGATCTCTTTTCTCATGTGCCCAAATAACATGACTCACATTCACATTATTTATATCCTTGATAAGTAAATCCCATTTAATTATCTCAGATAACTCTCCTTATAATATGAATCAAATTCATATTATCTATGATAATTAAATCACATTTAGTTATCAATTTTCTCAATGCTCGGATACACATATCAACAATGAAATTATCCATGAACTCTTTCAAGAATAATGCACTTTCTCCGCAGATACTTGGAGATAAGGATAGGGCGATTGTATTGTTCCACGTATAGTGACTTGGATATTGAGATCACATCTCAAATCCAGATCTCGGGCCTCCCACAGATGCTTGATTAAATCAAGACCGCAAATCTAATCTTCTCATTGTATCTGAATCACATTCAGATCAATGTCCAACATTTGGACCAAGATCAGATTACTTCTCTTCTGAGAGGAGTCACTAAAATCTAGACCCGTTTCATCACTCCCTAGGAATGGAAGCGTCATGGTTATACAATTTTTTATGATCACATCACCCTCAGGTATTCGCAATACATGTACATCCTGCATACTGGAAGACTCAGAATAAACTCAAAGTATTAGATCAACTTTATACTGTCTACTTCAGGATTTTATCAGTAGGTTTCTCATTTTGATCATTGGGAGTTGGTATCGATCATATACTTTCCAAAAGCATATATCATACCTAGGTCTTGATCATATACTTTCCAAAAGTATATATCAAACATACAAATTCAGTCAAGCTTCCAAAGCGAGACAGCCGTGCGCACGGAATTTGATTCTTCCCAATATCTCATGAGTGAGCTCATGTCTTCCGGTTCAGTAGTGAACCTGTATGATCCCTTTGAGAGATCGTATTACTCATATGCCCGTATATGCACACTAGCGCGTTGGTGTATAGACCTTGGTTAGGTCATCAACCTATTGGTCTGCCAAATGTACACACTTAGACATATAGTAACACATTTGTCTCTGGTCAGAGGATGCGTGCATGTATCGTGACAGCATACGATATAGGACTTTAATATCTCGATCTCGTTAAGTCAACTCTTTGACTTAACTAATCGGATACCTCCGAATCTCTATTCATATGTAGAGGACCTGCATCAAGAGGTTGGTCAAATATCAGCCTATGTGAGAAAGGATTGCCATCTCCTACTTAGGCTGGAGATCATCTCTTAACAATCATTTGACGGTGCTTGATAAGTCCTCAATATAACCCTTTAGATATTCATCCAAGCACCAGCATCTATGATTCAATAGTTGAATCAACAACTGTATGATTATTAAGATGGCAATGGTACATAACCCTAATTGTACTAAGGGACCTATTATGCAAATTAGTTATTCTTCATTTCAGATCAGGGAATGATATCTGCAATAAAATTTATTGCATAATGGCTCGCCGTGGGCTCGCATGTCCAACAATCTCCCACTAGCCCAAAGAGCCATTAATGGGATAATCATTTAAACCCACACTCATGTGATAATCATAGGCTATTTAGAAAATAGCTAGGTAAGCTGATCAGTCACTTTATTCCCAAAAGACTATGCCAAGTCTTTTTACGGCACGTGCATATCCCTAGTAACAGTGCTCGCATTTAATGCGAGTGTTGCATCTTATGCAACAAATACTCAATCTAGATAAAGCAATTATAGTGTCCTTGACACTATTTCTTAGTAATTATTATAACCATTATTTCATTAATCCATATCAGAATACCTTTATTCCTGGAGATCTCTACTTCCTAAGGCATCTACAGTAAAGACCTTTTAGATCTCTATCTATAAAGTCTTAAGTTTTTTAAGATAAGACTTTGAGATCGCTATCTCAAAAATCTTGTCATCTATGAAGATTTTGTTATTACTGCAATTAAGTGTTTTCTCTCCATAGTAGGATTAGCAACACTTTAATACTCCCGCTGCATGGCAGATGTCTGGCTTTTGTACACATCTATCATACACTTAGTTTCTTGTAACGGATGCACAAGTGCAAGCAGTTCTAGCATTCACTTCCTCAACTCTTTGAGGTGTTGTCCCTTTAGATAAGTCAGTACCATACCTTAAGGGAAGGAAGCCTTCCTTGAGATTTTCCAAGAATGGAACATGTCCAAGGTGTGCTACAAATGTGACGATTCCAATACCCTCTTTTCTTTGCTTCTCAGAACTAAGATTTAAGAGGTATCCTTGAGATCACATCTCAAGGTATGGAATAGCCATATCATAAAACACTTATTATCATCCTTATATCATTCCAAATGATTAGGATATTATCTATATTTAGCATAATGAACACAATGGCACTCCCACTAAGCTTCACATGGTTCATCAAGATTCTATCTGAAATCATAACATTTATAATTTCATCAAATCTTATGTTCCAACTACAAGAAGCTTATTTGAGTCCATAGATGGATTTCTTTAGCTTGCACACTTTGCTTTCCTCAACCATGAATCCATGGGGCTACTTCATGTGAATATCCTTAGAGAGGCATTCATAGAGGAACACAATCTTGACTTTCATCTCAAAGATGTCAAAGCCAAGTTGTGTAGCTACAGTTAGCAATATTCTGATGGGTATAAGCATGGTTACTAAAGAGCAAGTTTCATCGCAAGCAATGTCTTCTCTTTCGGTGTGTAGCTCATGCCTACGAGTCGTGCTTTGAAGGTCCCTACCTTCTCATCAGGTTCCCTCTTTCTCTTGAAGACCCATTTATACCTTAATGGGTATAACCCTTATAAGTGGATCCTCGAGGGTCCATATACAACACTTGTATATGAAGTCTACCTTAGACCTTTATTGCTAATATCCATATTTCCATGTCATGATCCTCAGGAGTTTCATCACATGAAATCCGATCATTGTCAGACTTAACTGACACATGGAATACACCCTCAAACTCATTTGAAGAGGTACTAGTGTTTCATCTTTAATTATCCTTTTAGTTTCTATTTGGAGCCTCATTATCATCTCAAGATTAAATGAGTTCCTTTACTTCATTTTCATCTTGATTCTCAAGAGAGTCATCCTCTAAGAATCACATTCCCAAAGATGAGATCTTTTAAGAATCTCAGGGTCTTAAAGTAGGTATCCAATGCCATCCTTTATTTTCCTAATGAAGTAGCACTCTCTAGTGCTCGATTCCAGCTTACTTGCATGGAATCTTATTAAGGATATATAATGTAGTCTCTACTACATATATACCAGGAAACTGAGAGGAAATTATGCTAAAATTCATCATTGATCAAATCATGTCACACATGATCCAATTGTATCTCCCTACAACTCTATCGAGTTGAGGTGCGTTAGGAGGATTGAGATAGAAATGATATTCATATCTTCATAAGGTATTCTTTGAATTTATCTAACAGATACAAGCTACCTAGGTTTGATCAAATTCATTTCCTCATTCTTCAAAATTTGGTTCTTAACCAAAATTATGAAACCTTTGAACATTTCAAAGTTTTCTTAGGTGAAGAGAAGAAATCTCATATCATACATACTCATCAATAGATATCACATATACATAATGTTTATTATGATATAGATGATCCACATACATCAATATGTATGAGATCTTGAATACCTCGACGTCTAACATCATTCCCGAAGAAGGGTGTATTGGACATTTTACTTTGAATACTATATTCACAAGTATGTAAGATTTGAAATTTTAGACATTCTAAAGTTTCATCTCTTACTTGTCTATTGATCAAATCAACATGCATATGTCCAAAACTTGATGCCAAATCATTGTCAAATGATCTTTATCCTCCTATTGATCTTTTAAGGTTCAACTTTCAGTATTAGAAATCTTAATGAACCATTCATTAATTTTCTAATTTTGTGGAGTCCACTAGATGTTAGATTACTATCTGAAATATATCCATCATAACTCTTTATGATAGGTTTATTCCAGAATTAATGTTTATTTCCAACATTTAGAAATAAACAATGAGTGTATTCTAATATCTAGGTCATAGAGACATTCTCTAAGGCTCTCCCACTGAAATTCAGAAGTTTATCGATTCAACAGAGATTGTTGCAACAATTGCATCAATATCCATGTGGATAACTACAAACCTTAAGATCAAATTTTCCAGTCTTCTAAAACATATGCAACAATTGCAAGTGTCATTAGAAGAATGAGATACAATTATTAGACTTTAATCTTATCATATAAGAAAATCAATTTCAATGATTAAATGTAGATTATTTTGGTGCTCTATCCGAGTCCCTCTCTAAGGATTCTGGACAGACTTGATAGTTATACTATCAACACACCAACTTATTGCAGTATTGGCATTTATCCAACTCTTTGGATGTCATATGGAAGTCACAGAAGTAGGTCAACTCTTTGACTTTCCTTCTTACTCGGGCCTGACCCATGCTTCCACTGTGCTCCCTTCATCTATAAACAATCATTGCTTAAGACTAAGGATCTATTATGTTAAATTCAAAAGAATTCAATGTAAGAGCATTTCAACATTTATACATGCTTCATTAAATTCATACAATATGAATATTATGAAGCTTCATGAATGACTAGAGTATAGACAGTAGAATGATGACACTCATCATGTCTACATCCATCTAGACTCTTAAAACATTGGTTCAGACAGGCATTCAAATATTTTGAATACATCATCTCTTTCGAGCTACCATTCTGCATAATGCAGAGAACCATGTCATTCATGATTAAATGTCTAAAGCACATATGTATGCCAAAACATCTTCTTTGATTTTATAAGGATTATTCGACAAGTACGATCATCATCGACGTGTCACTTCCAAAGTACACTCGATGAAAGATCAAGATTATAGAGACATACAAACTATAAGGTGATGTCGTATTGTCTTATTTAATTATCAATCCTTATTATGTTGAGGAAACTTGTACATTGCAACCACATACATTATATGTATAATTGCAAGTACAATATCTGAATCATGAGTCCAATCCATGATATTTTACTGGTTATTATTGAGTATAACATTGAGCGGGTTTAATGAAGAATTATCTGAAATAAGAAATTTGCATAGATGTATATATATTATATATACATATTTTACTTTGATTTAGGATTTTTTATATCAAAGTTGTCTTGCCTTGTTAACATTGAAAGTTCATTCCCTTAATCACTTTCAATGTAAGAGATATACTTACCATTATATCTCAAGCAAGATCTGGGATCTCCTTCCTTATCTTTGTTACATCCCAATAATATGAGAACCTGTGACTCCAATAAAAAGAAGCGGGAACACATTCCACCTTGCAAGTCCAACTTGCATCTCTCAATTCGATCTTTAACACCCTGACCCACCACCCCTAAGGTGATGTTGACCCTTCATTAACTGAACCAACCATCAACAGGCTTAATACTCGCTATACACAATCCAATATCGCCCCCATAATATGAGGACCCGATATTGGAGTCACTACATATACGGCCTTACTCTTTCGAGAAGCGAAGAGCCCGATTCAAATGGATTGTATGCAGGAGCTGTCACTTCGGACAGGCGTCTCCTACATACAAATCTGGCGACGGAACCCTTCGCCTTGACGGGAGACCATGGATGTCACTTATGTGATTCTCCATATCATATTCAAATTCTAATTATGAATCACATTCATTATGATTAATTCTTCCAATGGAAATAACAACTCTATTCATAATAGAGTGTTTTAATTTTAATTTGATTCCAATTAATCTAATCATATTAAATTAATGATCCAATTAATATCTAACAAACATTCGTAATTGTTACTTGAATTATGGTATTATCTCAAATACGTATTATTTTGAATTTTAATAATTAGAAATACATCATGATTTCTTAAACATTATACCAACCCTACCCACTGTCATGGCCAGTATCGACGGGAGTGGGACAGACCACATATGGTGCAACCTACTATCCCAACGCTCCCCGACTAACACCATATCCGCCTCGGGAAAGGATAATGCAAAATAGATCACTTTGTACTTGAGATGATCATCGGTTTTTCAACCGAAATTATACCATATAATATTCATCAAAATCATTTTGATAACATTATAAGGAGATTTGCTAAACAAATCCCCAATCCTATTCAAGCAACAAGGTTTTGCATGTAAAAGTTGTCCTACAACTATTGTAGGATAAACTAGAGTTTTCATGAAAATGATGTTTGTTGGAATGTGTATCAAGCAACCAAACTGTGATCTAGATCTAATCTAATCATTCGTTGGTTGAGTCAATGTCATTTAAGGGAATAAACATTGTTCTAATATTTCTCAAATATTATCCACAATTATTTCAGGAAATTAACTATAATCTCGCAATTTTCTTAAATGACAATCACAAGGGTTCGGATAATGATGCAATTTCCAGCAGTGACCCTCACTAACTAAAAATAGCATATCTCATTCATTTTAAGTCTAAATTAAGCAAAATCAATTTCCAGAGATTGATAACTTGAATTAAAAATGAAATCATTGATAAACATGCATTTCCAGGCGTTTTAAAAACTGTAATTAACATCTTAATCACGTCTCTAATCGCCATCCCCGAAACAGTGGATATATGGTCAATAAAACGATCATATCTTGAGCAAACGGAATCCAAATTACACAAACTCAAATCCTATTGTTTCCTTAATTAATGGGGAACATTATTCAATTTAAAATTTCAGTTAAACATTTTAAACAGGACCGAAATTTTATCACAAGACAGGGCTGCGAAAATTGAAATACTAAAATCTTCACGAACCCAAACGAGCACGAATCTTCGTAGGTTCATGGATCTAATCCAAAACCTTCGACAACATGGCTCTGATATAAACATTTTAGTTATACATGCTTCATTAAATTCATACAATCTGGGTCTGGTTATGGACCCACGGTCATAAAACGACCATAACTCCCTCGTCCGATGTCAGATTTGAACGTTCTTTTTATCGTTGGAAAGCTCTCGACGAGTACTACACAATAGGCTATTCATATATCTCAATTGGATACTGAATGTGGTCGAAAATATAATAATAAGGGAACGAAAGTATATGTGACTTTGACCAAACTATGAATCTCGAACCGTATCGGGACATGATTTGTGTGAAAATTTGGTATCTAACCCGTATCTTATATTTTAATATACACACACACGAGTCTTCAAGTCTTACACAAATCACTTTATTTCCTCTATTTTCACTGTGAGATCACAGTCTCCTTGTATATCATTTCTCGGGAATGGAAGAGAGAGCCTAGACCCAAACCGTTATTGAAGTATATGAGAGGGGGGAGGAGCAAATGACAGTAGGGAGCAGCAGCTATAGTTAAAACTATAGTATGGAGTTGTACTTCACTTCTTTTTTGCAAACATGTTTTCAAAAATCCAACTGCATGGGTTGAATTTATGTATACTATTCCACATATATATCAAATTTCGTTCCAGTTCGGCACTTCTAGCTATTCGATCTTAATGGTCAAAAGAAAAGTTTGCATTTAAGGAACTTAAAACACATTTAAAAATGGTTCAATGACTCTTGATTATTAAGATTATTAGAAAACGAGAATGCGTAAGCGTTATCAGAAATAAATAATAAGAGCAATGAAGAACACTAGGACTTTTACGTTGAACCATACTTCGTAAGGAGTGGGATGAAACCGCGGGAGAACGCCTCGAAGGATTGATGTTGCATTCAACTTTATCATCTTGTACAATGTGTTTGAGCTTCTTATATAGGCCCCATTGAGTCCCCAATAGATATAGTAGATGTGGGACTAAACCACAAGACGTTGTAATCCTAGAGGGATCCAATTACCCACCTACAAGTGACGCACATATACTCCAGCATTCCCCCTCAAGCTGGAGCATGCAATGCTCAGCTTGGACAAATAGAAAGAAATCTTAAACTCACAACACAAGGCACTACAGACAATATCAACTCAACGCATAAACAACTGTCGGTTGTTGTCGAGGATGTTACTTCTCATGACGTGCAGGTGGGACCGGTGCTCCCCAAGGTGATGTGCTAGGATGGATAAATCCCTTTTCCAACAACTCCTGCAGTTGTTCCTTGAGCTCCCTGAGTTTGGCTGGTGCCATTCGATATGGAGGTATGAAGATCGGTTGTGTGTCGGGGTACCAAAGTAACCTCAAACTCGATCTCCCTCTCTGGCGGCAGTCTAGGTAATTCCTCTGAAAATACATCAGGAAAATCTCGTACAATTCTGACATCTTCAATCATACGATCTTCGGCAGGTAACTCCATGATAAATGCAGATTATCGTAGGTCTAAAGAGTATGTCTCACACAAGGCGGAGACAACCGAGGTCGCTGTGGTGACCCACAATAAAATGTGTCTAATCAACAATTAACCCACACTACAGATCAACAATTAGAAATAAATGTGGAGTTAAAATTTATTTTTAACTCTGCACAAAAGATGTAAAGGGTAAGTATGCAGAGATTTTGAACACAGGGAGCAAACAGGGTAGAAGCACAAGAGTGTGTGTGTGTGTGTGTGTGTGTGTGTGAAAGTGTGTGGTGTCTACACTAAGCAAGCAAGCAAAGAAATTTTTGTGGGTTTTTAATTTTTAATATTTTTTATTTAATTTTTAATTTTCTATTTTGATTTTTAATTTTCTAATTTTTCTATTTTATTTTATTTTAATTTTTTTTATATTGGAATTTAAAGATAATGTAATAAAAGGGAAGATAGAGTATTAATAAAAATATGAAAAAATAATCAAAAATTCAGAAATAAAATGTTTTTAATATTTTTAGGATTTTTTACTATTTTGGTGATTTTTGGGTTTTTTCAAATTGTTTTTGGTATTTTTAAATACTGAAATAAGGGAAAATAGTGAAATATGTAATGACTATGAGTAAAATAGGAATTAAAATTAGCAAACAGCCACCAAAATCTTTCACACTAATTTTCAATTAAAGATAATAAAATATAGAGTAAACAGGAACTGAGTTTATAATTTTTGGAGTTTTCTTTGATTTTATATATTTTTTTGAAGTTTTTATGTATTTTCTAATTTTTAAGGTTTTTCTTTTGAAATTTTTAGTGATTTTTGGACTGACACTAAAATAGGGTAAAATAGACAATATGGAATTTTTTGGAATTTTTCGAGGTATTTTATTAATTTTTTGGCATTTTCTAAGCTAGACAGTGAATAAAGAGCATGTTTTTTATTTTTAATAAATATTAAAAAGAAATAAAATCAAAAATAAAAAATATAACATCAAAGAGCAAGCACACAGGAGCTTAATTCTATTTTTCGAGAATTTTTGGAATTAAAATGATAGTCCAAATAAATAGAGCAAGCAAGCACCAGTTAAAGTCCTAGCAGGGGTATATATGCAAATATCAGAACATCCAGGGGCCTATATGAAATTTTCACACAAAAATAACACTGAATATTTAATTTCTAGGACCAAATACAAATTCTAAAACCTGCAGGGGTATCACAGTAATTTTCCCACCAGGGTGCGTGACTTGCACACGCCTGGCGAGGACTTAAAAGTAATTCTCCAAAATCCGAGGGCTCATGTGCAATTTTTCCAAAAATATAACGCTTAGTATCAAAGTTTTGGTACTGAAACAAAATAAACCAAAGACCGAGGGCCTCTATGCAAAATGCCCGCACCTCACGTGTACAGGTCACGTGAGGTGACGTGGCCGAGGACCTGTTTGCAAATACATAAAGTTCGAGGGCATTTTCGCAAAGTTTACAAAATATTTAAACTACGCAATAAAATTTTAGGACTAAATAAAAATTACAAAACTAGCGGGGTGCGACTGCAAAATACCCACGCCTTATCTCCTCGTGCGCGATCGAACGCGGAGGGCCGCTCACTTATCCATGTGGCGCGCGCACAACGCGCGATGACGGTTCGGCGATGGACGGTGCAGATTAGATCCTCGAATGACGATCTGACGGTTGAGGTGTGACGCAATCCAACGGCGGAGATCAGAACTGGGGCAGCGGCTCGATCGAATGGTGGAGGAGCGAGATGGAGGAACAGGGAAGAACGCCGGCGAGGCGTTCTTCCCCGAGCTCGATCTCAGGTCTCCGGCGGTGGATGGGCTCTAAAATCGAGCTGCGAGCTCCTGGAAGGTCCGGCTACGTGTTGGAAGGCTCAGGTTCGTCGGAGGAGCGTCTAGGCGTTGGCGCGAGGGTGGCGGAGCTCGAAGCTCCAGGTATCTCCGGCGAAGATCACAAGATGGCCTCCAGGGGCGTTGACTGCTGTTGGACCTGCAAAACGGGGTGAAAGGGTCCAGGGCAAACTGCCTGGACCCTGTGGAGGCGAAATGGAGGTCGGAGGTGGTCTGTGGACGGCAAAGGGGCGTCAGCCGGAGGTGCGCTCCGGCGATGAGCGAGGGGAGGCGATTCGAATGATGGAAATCGGATTTTTTTAGGGGTTTTTGATCTTGAAGCTAAGGGAAACACAATGAAGCAAAAAGGAAAGGGAAAGAAGTAAACCTCGAAGGTGGATGACCTGAGGTGGTGGAACCTCGACGTCGGAGGTCGGCGGAGGTGGTGGAGCCGCTAGAGAGCCTCCTCGACTCGCCTGAAGGTGTGGATGCGGAGCTGTCACCTCCAGCAACGTGAAGAGCGCAACAGGGAGGAGGAATAATGGCTAAGGAGGGTTCAAACTTGGGCTTGAAGGTGGCGGGGTGTTGAAGTAGAAGATGATGGCGTCTCCTTCAAGCCAGACTCACGCGCGAATGATGAAGATATGGCTGGATCCGAATACATGGCGTGGGAGAGTGGTGATCGAGGATGAAGTCCCAAGAAGGAATCGAGGCGTGAGGATGAACAGATCGAGCTCGAAAATTGGGGGAAGTTGGGGAAAAATCTTGGTGTCAGAGATGGCAGGCCTCGGTCAGGGAGTTGATCGAGGTCAACTATAGACCGCACCTGGTTGGTCCACGTGGACCAACCAGAGAAATCCAGGCAGAAATTATTAGAAAATTAAAAATAAAATAGTAAATGACATTATTAAATTTATATTATTAAATAAAAATATTTATTATTTTATGTAGTATTTTATTCTGATTTTTAATTATTTTTATGGAATATATTTTTTCAAGTTTTCTTTTATACCCTATATAGGTATAATACCTATATATTTTGGTCTTTTATTTTTATTCTGTGTATTTTAATTTTATTATTTTTATTTATTATTTTATAAAATTATAAAATACTTTTATATATGTAAACATATTTTTATTTCATTTTTCTGATATGTTTTGTATACTTAATAAAATAAAGGAATATATTGTATAGTTATACATATAGGTATAATACCTGTATGATCTATATATGTTTATTTTTTATTTTGAGTTTTCTTTACATTTTTATTCTGATTTTAATGCACACATATATTATAAGTAATATCTACAAGAATATAAAAATATAAAAATATAAAAATAATGAATAAATAATAAATTGAATATTTAATCTGTACAAGTATACAATAGGGGTCCAAAACTCAACTTTCAAACCGTAGCTCCGCCAAATGCGAAACCACTGCCATTAAATAGCTTATTTTATTCTATATACAATTAAAGGTGAGTTTGATGCATTTGGAGTTGTCATTTGTAAGATACGGGTCTGGGAAGTTGGGATTCTGGATTTTTATTCAGACCATAACTTTTTATCTGTATATCATTTTTCTGTGAAATCAATTTTTTATTTTTATTTATGAAATTATCTACAACTTTCATGTACAAAGTTTCTTTATTTGATGTATAAAAAGTAGAACCAAAAATAGGTCCCAAAGTGAATAAAGAATGAATAGAAAGTATAGGTATTTTATCTGTATTTTCGCCCTTATCTCCCCCTACTTTATTTCTGGTCGACCTATTCATCAAGATGCCTAGGTCTCGGGGTTTTGGGTCATAAAATATTTACAATATTTTATTCTTTTTCTTTTCTTTTATTTATTCTATAATTTTGGCTTTAATTACAATATTTTATACACTAATGAGGTGCACATGCATGAATGCTAAGATGATGAAATAGAGGTGATTTACAGGTATTTGCTAGGGTTTTTGGTGCCAAAATGATAGAATAAAGATGATGAAATGTGGATTCATCATCCCCCTATACTTTACCTTTGCTAGTCCCTAGCAAACACTTATGCAATAAGTGCAAAAAGAAAAAGAAAGAAAAGAAAAAGAAGAACTTGGATCTTATCTGATTATCAAACTTGTCTTCACAAAATCAAAGTTTGGAGCTTAAGTCGGGCCTTTGGAATTTTAGTGCGTGCGGAACCTTAGTTAGAATCGAATTTGAAATCCAACAATCCTTAAGAATCCCAAAACTCTGTCCAAGTCTCCTCGATAGCCAGGTCAGAAATACTTCAATTCATACGCAAACTCTTACGACTATGAATCTGACTTGTATAGTGTAAGTGATAGTGGCTCTCCCCAACTAGAATGACAAAGAGACCGACTTCTACAGTACGACAACCCAATGATCCCCCAATCCAATAACTCCATCCTCGAGGAGCGGGGTATTCCCTTCTAAGTTCAAGTGGCAACCAGCTCAAGAGGAGGGGGTGAAGAGAAGAATGGACGGTAGCCATTGTAGCTACCTATCCCGGGATGCAAGAACAGTGTAGTCAAGTCATCCTGCTGCAGGCCCACATGATATGACTTTGGAATTCAAGCTTGCTTATTAACTTTACAACATTTGTAGATACTTGCAGGCTTTTTATTTTTGTACATGCCTGAACTTTTTTTTAATACTATATACAACAGCATTTACATAAGGAGTTTTTCCTCTTGAGCCAGTAGACTATCCCTCTTTTGAAGCTTTATTGCAACCCACAGCCTCCTGTCTTTGGACTTCCTTATCACTGGACGGGTTGGGGTGCACTTCCCTCCCTAGAGGAGGACAAATGTTTCCACTTGTGTGCGTCTCATACCGACAAATCCAATCCCCTCACCACTCCAACTGAGTTGAGCCATGTGAAAGGTGCAGGTGTCCAAGTTAGGTCATTATCAACAAGAGTCGTGTGTGTGCTCCGAAATACTCTACTTAGGCAGTCAAGAATCCATTGAACCAAATCCTGTGATCCTCAAAGAATTAAGTCAACTAGACCTGAAGTACCTCAAACCCAGTTCCTATAAGGTTCCTGTTATTAGGTAGATTTTAAGGTCCAATCAAGCTCCAATCTTCGGATTTTACTTAGACTCGTTCAACTATCAAACTCAATCCAAAAAATGCTCATGCTATGCAATGTTATGCAGAAAATATTTTTGTGATGCAATTTTCAAAGATTTTGAACTTTTTATGGATTTTTGAAAAGATGATGCGTGCATTTTTTTTATTTTTTAAAAAGATTTTTCAAATGTTTTTGGATTTCAATTTTGCAAATATTTTTGGGATTTTTGAAAATAAAAAGTTTTTGGCTAAAAACAAGGTTAAAAATATGTACACGGGAGTGCTTCTTATAATTACAAGAAGTGGATTTTAAGAATTTACAAGGGTAAGTGGTCAATTTATACATATATATAGTGGATTTTAGTGTGATGTTAGTATTCCTCAAACTTTATTTGACACAAACTTTTCACACAATTTTTGAAAACTATAGTCCAAAATAATTTTTACAAACATTTTACAAACATGTACACACATTTGAAAATCATTTTGCAAAGGCTTTCAAAACAGTATATATAGATTTTTCAAAATATTTTTGCAACCATTTTTCAAACCATTTGCAAATATTTTTCAAACATTTTATTCCACACAAAGAAAAGAAATTTTACAAACCACACTGTTTTCACAGGTTGAAAACATGTAACAAAACATTTTCAAAATAGTTTTCAATAGATGTTCACAAAGATTTTCAAACTATTTTTCAAAAATATTTTCACCTGATTTATTAATCAGTAAATACACAAAGAATTGAGGAATAAATCACATCTTTTTATTAAGAATTCTAATGAATTATTTGCCATACTTTATCAAGGAAATACGAAAGTACGAGTTATGGCTAAAGTATATACATAGTATATACGACCCCCCTATACTTAGCTTGAGCTATGTCCTCATAGATCGGAGAGAAGAGAGAAGACATAACTCGTACTAAGTATAGATAAGTCTAAAGAATAAATATATAATAAATGAATCAATGAATGAGAAGTTGACCGTCCCCCTATACTTAGGATCAAATAATCCTAAGTATAGCAGACTGTACACAAAGCAGGGAGGGTCAAGGGGTGGGAATGAACCAGATCGTACTCAGATTGTCTCCCTCTTTACTTAGGGTTAGATAGTCCCTAAGTATAGACAAGAAGAGGAGACAATGGAGAGGATCAAAGAATGGAAATACTCGGGGTACCTCCCCCCCTATCCGTAGGACAATAGTACGTCCTAAGTATGGAAAAACTGTCTACAAGGGCGGCACCTTAAGATAAAGAAGATAGAAAAGGAAAAGAAGAAAAGAAAATAAATCAACAGATGAAAGAAGAGATCGTGAGGATGTACACACCACTTCCCCTATACTTAGGGTAAAAGAAGCCCTAAGTATAGGCAACGACATGAGCGATGACACAGAACGACGAAAGAACACTCGGCTCGTCCACCCCCCTATACTTAGGATAAAGTGCGTCCCAAGCAAGGCAGACACGAGAATGGGTGGACGAGTAAAAACGGGAGATAGAAAGAGATGAACAAAGGAGAATGTACAACAGAGGTGGATGTACATATGATCAAGAAGGCCGAAAGCTAACCTTCTTGCGAGACCGCTGAGGGATAGATCTGGTATGGTGTATGTCCACATCGGGATCCATTGTGGACGGAGGCCGATCAGGGTCGACACGGTGAAGGCCCTCAGTGGAATCAGAACGGAATGGGACGAACTGATCAATGGAAGCAGTATGGCTAGGTTCTCCCTTGGTGGTCCTATGGTGTGAAGGCACGGATAGGTGAGTGGAAGATGTGTGACTCGGTCCGGCCTTGGAAGTCCCGCAGATGTCAAAGTGGAATGGGACAAACTCATCATCCTCGGAAGAAGTGTAATCGGATTCGTCCTGCGAGTCCTCGTCCAGGTCAAAATCAAAAGGAACGAAATCATCAGTGGAAGTATACGAACTCAGATCATCCTCAAGAGTCCTCACCTGAATCATTGTCTTCAACATGAGGTCTGAATTTATCAAAATAAATGGCAGCATCATAACCGACCTCAATCATCTTCACTTGTGAAGGGGCCAGGAACGGATTTATCAGTGGAAGTAGTCAAACCAGGTCCGTCCTGTCTAGTCTTACCTAGGTCGTTTGTTTCCTTATGAGGTCTCTCAAAAATAATGGGCAACATCATAAACCTCCTCAATAGTCTTGGTATCTGCCCTACGCGCAAATGGTTCAAACACGTAAATACTCTGGATTTCATCAACACATCGCCACACACAGGAGGAGGAACTGTGAGGTCCATGCTTTCCGGATTTTCTCCCCTTCGGGGGATCCGTCGGGTCTCAACAATGGTCGCTAAGGAAGTATCTCTAGTATCATCAGATTAGTCACAGGCCTCGGAGTCAGCTACAATCGATAAAGGTGCATCAGGTGCAGGTCTCTGGTCATCTGTGGGTGTGGTGATCATCACTTCGCTCTCGTCAACAGGACAAAAGCAAACCTCTCCTGATCCATAGTCAACAACGACCCTCGCAGAGGCGAGGAATGGTCGTCCAGGATGATTGGAGACTGCTCCCCTGTGGAGTTCTCCATGGCCAACACGACAAAATCAACATTGTGGCTCATGCCCTGAATAGAAATGACGGCGTTTTCAAGGATACCCTTCGGCCTCTTGATGGATCCATCGGCAAACTGAACGATCATCCTAGTCTTCTTAAGAGGCCCTAAGTGAAGAGATTGTACCAGCGAGAAGGGTAATATACTAATAGATGCACAACCGTTCAGGAGAGTGCGATCACAAGTATAGTCAGAGATGGTGCAAGTGATGAAAGGTGTAGTTGTGTTCTTCTTCTTGGGAGTGGGACGGTGTGTGATGGCGAGGGTAGTGGCCATGTAAAAATGTGACGCTTAGATCTGCTCCTCCGCTTTCTCTCTTGGGAAGAGGAGCAGATAATTGGTCATGACCTGCTGAAGTGGGGCACGGATAATCTCATGAATAGTAGCCACCACTTCGGGTTCAGATAACATTTTTTTGAATTTTTGGACTTCCTCCATACAAGGGAGGAAGTCAGAATCATCATATACACGAGGCATGCCAAGAGCAGTTTGTACATAGGCATCCTCGGGGTTAAAGGTGGGACTAGGTGTGAATGCATGTGTGGTCCAGGGTTCTAGCAAGTGGACTCTCTCCTCAAAATATTGATTAACCAAGTGTCTCCCGAAATCTTTTTGGTCTTTTAATTTTTTCCCATTTTTTTGTATTTTTGGCGATTGCAAACTCCCATGATCACCTACAAGCGAAGCCGTATTCCGACGAAAAGGAGCATTAATCTGATTCTTCCTCAAGAAAGCAATATCATCATTCATCAAATCAATGTGCTTTGTCATCCGATTCAAGATATCACTCATAGAGATCGAGGGAGGTGACTCCATCAGATCAGACTCGGGTGGATGTGACGGTGGGAGATGGATAATACACAGGTGGGGGTGGATGTGGGTAGAAGTCCGAGTCGTGATACTGTGGCTGAGGCGGGTATGTACAAAAATCAGAAAAAATAGGAGGTGGGTCCTCCTGATAAAAGGGAGGTGGATCGGTTGGAGCGAGCGAGGAATCCAAAAGTCCGGATAAAAAGTACTCCAGGGATCCATCTCGAAATCAAAAGGAAATGATCGGGAGAGTACGACGGTCAAGTCAAGAGAGTGGAGAAAAGGCGCAAATGCGCAGAGATGATCTATGACACACACAAAACAATCACAGACAAAAATGAAAAGAATACAAACCCTCAATTCACCTACTCAACTCGGTAGAGACCGCAGAGAGCGGTCTTTTTATCTTTGTCTGTTTTAGAGTTAGGTGAGAAGTCCAAAATTGCGCAAACACTTAGGGGGCTGAATGGGATTTTGGGCTATAACCTTAGTGTGTGCGCGAGCAAATAAAAGCGAAGACAATGAGGGGATTACTCGCCCCAATACAAGATTTTCTTTTTGATCGATTTTAGGGTCAAGTAATATTAGCAGTCCCAATTTTATTGATTATCACTTTTTTTTGATTTTTAGTGAGAAATGCACGTGCCTAACGAGGAGTCAATTTTACTTAGCACCTAGGTTGGCAAAATCAGAGGGAGAGTCGGAAAAGCAATGCAAGCGGCAAAACGATGATGTATGCTAAAGCGTAAATGCTCACCTTGCCTCCAGCACTCTACATGCAAGGATGCTCAACAGAAATTGAAACCTATCTATATGCAAATGCAAGCCGATGAAATCGCCCTAAGTTCAGAAATTGCTATTAGCGGGAAGAACCTCAAGCTGACCACCAATCCTCAACCCTAGAGTCCGGTCTAGGCTCACCCCTCCTCTGCTCAACACACTTGAGTTTAGGAGAAAGCGCTTTGCAGA